>NQII01001419.1:0-27672 GCA_002778355.1 Clitarchus hookeri
TTGTCAGTGCGTGACTAGTTCTCGTGAGTTGGTGCGTGTCAACCTGTCGGCTTTCGCCTTCCTAACCTATTACAAGCAGGCGTACCAGTCGGAGGTGTTGTAGATAGTGTATATTTAATTTACTTGTCTTGGTGATTGGCTTGATGAAGAAATGCGTGTGTGCGTAATGAATTTGGTTTATTATCGACGTGGACAGACATATAAATAACTCGGAGGAAGATGAAGCTACATTGCGTCTAAAAATAAGTCATAATAATAATAATAATGGTGTGTGGGGAGTGCACCCAGGGCAACACCCTCCGAGTGACGGTCTTTCCAGCTGGGACCCGTAGGTGACCGTCATCCCCGGGCATGACAGAAGTGAAACCCTATAATGGAGCGGTGCTGGAATGCAGGGGCGGGGAAACGGGAGTACCCCGAGAAAACCCGCCAGCAAGCGGCATCGTCCAGCACGATTCCCACATGCGAAAATCCGGGAGTGAGCCCGCCGGGTATCGAGCCCGGATAGCCGTGGTGGGAGGAGAGCGCCCGGTCCACAACGCCACCGCTGCCCCTTAAAAAGAAGTCAAAAACATTTTTCATATGAAGCTTACCTAAGTGTTCCTGTGTTTATTGGTTAGAGAGTAGCCCAGTGTAGACCGGCTTACGCCTACACGTCTAAAATTGTTGTTGAGGGCATGGTGGTTGTGAGCGATGGACTGTTACAAACTTGACGAAATAGACGAACGCCTTAAAGTATTGTTAATTACATCAAACTGTGTTAACGTAATCCCTTCTTGTTTCGTGTAAGTCGTGTACACTCATCTCTAATAGATGGAAACTACTTAGCATGAGTTCGATTCCCCACTGAGACAAATGTCCAATAATTATTCCAGTATACATTCGGTGAGATAGTTTCCTATTCCTATAGCTTAGTGTGTTAGTATGCAAACTAACCGACATGCTTCAGCCAGTAAAAGCCCATTCTTAAGTAACATAAATTAAATTAATTCATTCAATGTATTAAAAATTAACTATTCGGCTTATTTTANTAAAAATAAACTATTCGGCTTATTTGAAATGTTCAAAAATCGCAAGCAATCACTTTACCTTTAATTTTTTCTAAATACGTATGAGTTAGGATTTATCTGTTTTTTCAACAGTTACTCACAACAGAAATGCCATTTTCAGCTAGTGAAATACCTCCTTCCTAAAAAATTGTCTAAATGTAATATTCTGCCATTTCTACTTGGTGAATTCTACCTAAGAAAAATTGTGCCAATTATGAAGTGATGCTGCTGCGAAAGAGAACGCACTGGGTATCGAAGCAAGGCGCATGAGTTTCTCTATAAAATGCATTAGCAGTATTTTGAAAACGTTAATCAAACACACGTTTTTGTCAAATAAACATAATAGGTTGTTAACAAATCACAGAAAGAAATATGCTTTTCACAGCTTCATGCAATAGGATACACACAAATTCCGGAAATTTTTTTAAACGGAACCACTTTTAGGTAATTTACACCTTCATAAATTTTTACATTCACAAATTTACATTTTCACAAGCACCCACTTCTGNAACCACTTTTAGGTAATTTACACCTTCATAAATTTTTACATTCACAAATTTACATTTTCACAAGCACCCACTTCTGTGTCTACCCACATATAAAACACAGTTTTAACAGATCACCGAGTGATTACTCTAATGCTACAACATTATGCTCTGAAATAGACAGAACTAAATACTTTCTGGGAACGAAGATGTGAACTTTCGTGACTAATACAATATAATCTATTCGCGGTTTCTTCACATTTTTAAAATCATGCTTTGAACAATCACGCCATGAGCGCCGTGTTTAGATATTTCATAAATATGCCATGTATCACAAACGTTTTATACCCCTGTTGGCATGAAAGTATCTTATCTTTCATTAATTTGAAGTTTTATCTGTATTTTAGTTCTTAATTATTAATATTTCATTTACAATAAATATGAATAGAAACAGTGAGAAAATGCGTGTGTTGGCAGCACTTAGTAAGAAATAGTTCTCATACAAAACATCATTACTACCGAGTGCGCACGAATTCGGTGCGTTGTCCTTTGGTGTAATTTTCCAGACTTAGTTAAGCTTAGTTTGCACGAGGCGGAGGAATATCTTAGAAGTAGATCATTAGCAGGGCTTCAAAAAATTGTGAAGTAACCGAGAACGGATTATAATCTATAAGCGGAATGAGATGCTGAATCGTTACGAACGATCATCGAATAAAATATTCACATTTACTTAGTTGGGGAAACGTCGGGTGATGCGTAACAACTTTCTACGGAGTAACAATGGGCGGGTGGAAGTAACTTCGCTTTTCACCAAGCAACTATTTTGTTTAAAATTCCAACGCTGTAATTCTATTTGGTTCTATTTCACGCCAATTTCACTACAAGTATTTGCGGGAAATCGACTCGCAAACTGGAGTTTGCTTGGTAAAAAGGCTAAACTTATTTGGTTTTCCCCGCGGCATAATAACGTTTCAAGACCGGAGATATGCGCTCAATTCTTCATATTTCACTCTAAATGTGAAGCGGTGACGTTAGAATCGAATCGGTGAAAATCAAATCCAAATGGCAAGATGCTGAGAGGATTAAATCTTGAGGATTACTCCGGCAGTCGAGTTTCACAGGTTCGCTAGTGATTTCCACTGACTGACTGTGAATTGCACTGCTCAGGGTTACTGATTTAGCGAAGCTCACTGACTCTCCGGTAAGAAGATGAAACATGACTGAAATTGTGGTGACTTCTAACGTCCTCTAAAGTCTCAAATTTAGAATGACGAAAAGTGCAAGAGTAGACAAATAAAGAAAAGTAATAATTATGCATATATTCTGAAAACTTCCCCATTTCAAAGCCAAGTGTGGTTAAAAAATATAAATTATAAGTAGGAGGTTGAATAGTAGAGATCATCGGAGTTGAGTGATTATAATAGGGTGAAAATAACTTTCTTTGCTAGTCTCTCCTCGTAACGAATAAATATAAGTAAATACACCAAGGAAAGTAATGCCTTTTTAATTATCATAGGCGCTAAAAGTTTTGGGATAACAAAAGAAAAATTGCCTGTTTTATCATAATTTAGGACCATATTCGTATAGGTGAAAAAAAAAAACTTAAACAAGCGAGCGAGAATTTACCTTCAAAAACTTTCTCACAATATCTAGGGAGATGCAGTCGTCTCTGACGAGCGAAAGTTATTTCAAAACACCTGTGCACAGGTAATTTTTCTCCCGTAACGAGATTCTAGCAAAACATTATCCAAGTAATCGACAATACTTTTTTATTATTATTATTAATTCTCCCCACGAGACGGGTTCCTCGTGAGAGTATTTTTTTTTATTATTATTATTAATTCTCCCCACGAGACGTGTTCCTCGTGAGAGTATTTTTTTTTGTCTTCGGGTAAAGCACTTAACCATAACGTTCGGTAGTACCTTCCAAACACAACCCTTGTATGCGTGTGGAAACAGTGCCCCCCCCCCCCNCTCTGGACTCCACGGTTTGTTATCAGTGAACTAAATCTTCTTCGCCAGCTGCGAACTTCGCGTTTCTTCGCGTGTTTACCTAGACAAGGGAGGAACGAGGCATACCTTTTTTTTGGCGGTAACCCTCTTTCCACTAACCCCCTTTACCAATTCCCCGGGTTGCCTGCCTCCAACACCCCCGAGACGGCGACAAAAGTGCTCCAACACTCGGGACAATTTGGCATAACGAACATCTCTGTTGACCTCTGACCTTGGGGTGGCTTCCTGGGAGGCGTGCACCTTTTGTCATGATGGCTTTAGGCAAGGGGTTTGGGGGGGAGAAGGGACCAACCACAGCGACCAAAGGAAGAAGACACTTCTCCACGTGTATAGTGCTAGGCTTGGGACGAACAAAATATTTAATTTAAATGGTTCTTCCTGACAAGCGATACAATACCGTGGGACAAAATATTGCTCTCGTTTGAAGGTTCAACCTTACCTCTGAGAACACAATTGAGATTGAACGTGAAACGATCCCTTTGGGGAAAAAAAAAAAAGAATTGTTAAGATGGATTTATAACGGAGAAATTCAGATAAGCGAGCATCACATATTGATTTTTGGAAAGCTACACCAACTATATAACGTACTTTTACGTGTTTTTATTTTTATTTTGAGACCTCATTCGCAGGGGCATTGAAATTTCGCGAAAAGATTTCAAGACAAGATATATTTCAAAACGCTATAGGGTCATTCACCTGCCTTGATTGGCTGAATTACTTTTCGACACGTGTTAACTGTCTACACACGAATCCCGTAGGAACCGTGCCAATGTTGCCGGATTCTGAGTGGCACGGTCAAATATGGAAACTACTTCTCTAGCATACAGCAACCAATGGCAATAGACTAACTGCAGTTGGGTGCTTATAGCATTGAAGTCTACCGTGTACTAATATTTTTTTCGCGAAAAATCATAAGCTCTACTTATTCGTTAATTTTTTAATCGTTAAAATGCATATATGGCTTTTAAAAACTGTGCATGTTTACATATTCCTTGAGTTTGTATCACTAAGTGGCATATAAGGTCAAAATTGTGTCAAATACTGCTTTATTGCTAAGTAGTAGTGTGTACAATAAAAAGCAACACTGATTGTCATCCTCACATTACCTACTCCTGAAAATATTCCATGTAACTTTAGGATCGTTTAACAGTCTTTTGCAGAAATTAAAAATAAAATATGTATATTAATTTTACGTGTATAGTGAATAATACTACAAAGATTTAAAATGTTTTATTTTCAACGCACTTGTTTAATTTAATTAATCCAAGACATTCGTTGGACTTTCTATATTGCTGAAGCTGATAACGACAAAAGCAACAGAAAATAAATAAATCATGCAGTAAAAATATTCAGTATATACCCAGAAATATTTATAAAAACGTTTCACCAAAAATATTTTTTTGCGTACTTATACATTTTCCACGAATTTTTGTTTTAAATATTTCGGGTGCACAGACTGAAGCGGAAATCGACCGAAAAATCTCTTTAAGTGTTCTTTATGCGAAATCAATTGGGAAAAATGTGTTACACTTTCTTCCTAAACTGAATGTTAAGGGAGCTGAAGGCCAATTAAAATAGAGCTTTTCAACTGTATTTTTCGCGAAATATCGGAAACTAAGTGAAATTAAAGTATAATTCACAGAAAATTAGTTGCGTTATTGGGATTTTTAACCCAACAACAAACTCTCATCAATGCCTCCCCACGTAAAGAAAATACCAAAGGTCACCATCCTCATAACGCAAAGTACTTTTTTACCATCAGGATTTAAGAACGTTCGATGCTGGTTTAATGAGCGGTAAGACCCAGTTAACAAAAAAAATGTTATTATTGTTACAACTGAACGGCACTCACAATTAGCGTGCAAAACGCGCACAAAATTTTTTGGCGGCAGTGTTACAGTTCCAGGCAAGTAGGCAATATCAATACTTCTTGCAGGGAATCGCACACCAACTGTCGCCATAAACTAACAGGTAACTTCAGTACCATAAGCTTATTAATGTATGCTACCTGCCCTTTACAGTATGTGTTAAAGATGTCCTCCACCATCGTCTGTGCAATCGGCACAGCAGGATATTATAGACGCACGTAGGTACAGGCTATTCACGGTAAAGTGAGCACTTTTGAAATGCCTTTTATTTGTAATTATAGTAAAGTAATTTATTTTAGCTTTAGACATTAACTTCCGAGTGTGGCGGAATAAATACACTGTGTTTATTACTTACGTGGCAATATATATATATTTAGTAAAGGTGGTTAAAATGATGAAAAGTGGCTGAAAGGAAAAAGTAATGAGGGCCCCAAAAGAGCTCACTTTACCGTGAACAGCGTATAGTATTGTTTACGCGCTAGGCGTAGTATCGGTGCAGCCAAAGCTTTGTTTGCGTCTTTCACAAAAACGGCGGGTCCCAGCAACTGCAACATGAGGAAATTTTTACTGCTAAAAAAAAATGAACATCCAACGTTCATAAATCCTGAAGGTAAAAACGTTTTCTGAAATAAGAGGGTTGCCACCCCTGGTATTTTCATTACAATGGGAAGTGTTAATAAGAGTTTGCTCTAAGGTTTAATATCCGGATAAAATAACGAAATGTTGACAAAATCTAATATTAATGTCACTTAGTTTGTGATATTTCGCAAAAATACTTGTCAAAAGACTCGATTTTAAGGGACTCATATCTCCCTTGATATTAAATTTAGGTGGATTTTGCATAAGGAACTGCCTCACAAAGTTTGTTGGAGGAATTCCAACCAAACCTGTATATGGCAGTTATATTATTGCATGTTTTTTTTTTTTTTTTTTTTCTTTCAGGCGAATCAGTTTCGTCAATAAAGAAAAAAAATCCTAGTCAAAACTCAAATATTTAATTTCCGGTTATAGTATTCAGTTGGAACTAACTGTTCACAAGGTGTTTAGGGTCAATTTTTTTCCTATATTTAACTTTACTTTTTTCTTTGTCTCATGGCAAAATTAAGGCATTCCGTTTTTTTTTTACACTTAACCATAACTACAACGGTATATAGCTACGAACATTTACATAATGAATTGCAATTATTTACTCAAGTCTTTCGTATCAGTAAGGGTTAAATTAGAAAATGACCACTGAATCCTTGACTTCGCCTTTGCTTAAATAAGTTAATAAATAAAATGCGTGCTGTGTATTTGAGACTGGCATCCGCGTTATCCTAAACCCTTGTGTTTTTTTTTTTTCAGAGCAGGTAGATGTCGGGACGTGCCCCCGAAGGTCTCCAGCTGCCCTTGGGGGCGGCCGTTCCTTCAAAAGAGTCGCCGCCAGATCACAACCCCCCACCCCCTCGCATGACACACACCCTTATGGCTGGAACGTGACGCGATGGGGCATGTCCTTGGCTGCAGTCCTTCGCGGGGGTTGGGGGACTGGTGTGCTGTGACCACGCCCGGTCCCCTCTCTCTCCGAGGCCACATCCTGCGGGGGAGGACATCCACTCCAGCTGGCCCGGGAGGTCCTGCCGCGTTCAGCTGTCCTTCCGCGCGGGGTAGCCACCCCTCGGTGCTGCATGTCCAGGCCCAAGGACACTCCCGAGACTGAGACCCGCAGCGTTGCCAATTTGTGTGTAACTACACAAAGTGTGTGTAATTTCAGCAAGTGTGTGTAGATTTTGTGTAATTTTGGTGTAATTTACAAGTTATAATTGTAATTATATATTCCTTTTAATATAGGAGTGTTGAATATTTTTTCTTATAGTTGACACTCCCTCCAAACCATTTGTGCTTGTATCGCTTTCAATTTATTGTTTTTGTCCAATGTTGAGGAATGCGTTTCAGTATTACACGTTTAGACAAACAGCAAGATTTTGGTCCTTGAAATTCGTGATTTTATAATGGAGTAATTTTTGGAATCTGACCTTTATTGCTACGAAGGTTAAGTTAAAACAACCACCCATTTTTTAATTTTTTGTAATTGTGGGTGTGTATTTTTGTGTAATTTAGTTTACGTGTTCGTGCAATTTGTGCGGTCAGATCTGGCAACACCGCCAGCAGGCCACATCCATCGCCGAGTATCTTCCTCGCAGACGAGGACGCGACAGTCCCACACCTGTCATCCAAGTGCTCGGAAGGACTACATGGGGCAAATGTACATTCTCATTCGTTCTTGGCACACAGTTCATGCTTGACGGCGGAATCAGTGTTGCTAACAATGCGTGTTGTTATCGATTTCCTAATAATTTATCGCAGGAGCAGACTAAATCCATAAATACAGGTCTCCGTGAAACGAATATCTACAAAATCAACCTATACATATTTTATTTCAGAAATATTATTTGCAAAAAATGTAAACATATAAATTTGCAATTTTTTTTCAAAAATATACAAGTCGAGTCAAAGGTTTACATTTAACTCAAATAACACAATAACATGAATTTGTATGCTTTTTAAAAACCTGGAACTAAAAAAATATTTTTGGGAGGGTGAGGGAAGGGGGGAATTCATAACATAGAGAAAATAAGGCCAAAATGATTTTGATTGTATTTCACCACTTAGATACACTAGGATACAGGTGTATGCAGTATGCATGGAAATCATAACAGTAACTTCAGTTCACCAAATACGAAGCTGGCATACCTCAGAGTAACCTATTGCGAGTTGATATTTATGTTGAAAAAACCTGAAATTCAGTCAATGTGAAATACATTCAAATTCACCGGCACGACAAACCTCGTAACTTTTACTACCAGGAATCGACATGGGCATGGAAAACCTATTAAGGATTTAATCGAGGAAATAAAGATGCATCAACAGAGAAACAGAAATACAATTTATAAAAATAATAGACAAACCGCAAACAAAACAGCTTATTAGTGCAATAGAACGTGTTTTTAAAACAAATATACGATTTAAGGTGTTTAATTGAGACGTTACCGTATAATTAAAATGAATTGTAAGAAAATATGGTTATTATGTAAAATATTTAAGGTTTTACGGCCAAATAAATAACTTACTCATGAAATTAATTGGTATTTTATTGTGCATTTTAATGACTACAGCCACTCCGTCTTGTTTTTCTGCTCGTCGCTATTCTTCCGCATGATACTGAAGCGCTAAGACAAGCGGGAAGCGGATTTCACATTCTATGCACATATACTGCTTGTTCGATATTTTAAAACCGTAAAATAATAGTTATTGGACATTCAGTTTTTCTGGCGGGCACTAGTTTTTTTAATATATACAATTAACTGGTTATTCTGTGGAATTGTATCACTGACTAATAAGTATTACCGACGCGATTCCAGTCTATCATTTTTCACCGGTTGTATTTTATAGGTTTGGAGTAACTAAAAAAATAGTATATGCAATGACCTCAGTATATTATGTAATAAGGAAGGTTATTAACAAATAAATTCATTAAACGATATATTTTTATTGAGTACAATGTAGCAATTCACTATAATACAGTATAATTGTGTTCAGGATTAAAAATAATAAGCGCTACTTTAATTTTTTCTGTATTTTTATATCGAAATCTACATTACCACGCATTTCAACGCTGTATTTCAATAAAAGTTTGTTGACGAACTTATAAGGGCACCACGGCTATACTTTTAATTAATAACAATTGTTTAATGTTAAAAAGTTCGGCACAAGTAAATCTGCTTAAAGTTGGTCACTTCAGCAAAAGCTACTACATTGCTGATGCTCCGTCGAAAATATGATGGCTCTATTCGTGTGGTGTGATTTGTGCTAGATCGTCGTTCCTACGCCAGCACATCTGCGTCACTGCTAGCCGGATAGAACCTTGCAACGTCGACCGCTTGGTGGTAGGGGCACAGTATTATACATTTCATGCCACTTTGAATGATAGATTTTGTTTGACGCGAGAAAATTATTGTTCCCGTAGCGCCAACTAAATACACGTAAGTTATTTCAACCAAAATTATTTGGTCGCAAGCTGATCTTGTTATCCGAAAGTGAAAAAGGAAAATAATGGCTGTATATTCTCGATTGACCCAACACTACGTAGGCATATGCAGAAGAAAATTATACTGTTCTATTTCACGTTTTCTGAATACTTGTAAGCCCTGCTTAGGTTTCGCATCTTCCGTCGCGTGTTACAATTATCGTTACCACACACTGACGTACATTCGAAAATTTCTGAATGATTAATTTTAAAAAAAATTAATTTTTGTACTAATACTTACTCTAGCGTCCATAAAAAAAAAGAGCCCTACATCAGTGGCTACAAAAGAAAGACTCATCTTTCCTCATTTGCTGTCAACATTTTTATTAATTGAAATCCAGCCGGAATTCATTTAAGAATTCAAACACTTACGCGGAGGGCTTTTTAAAGTGGTAGGAAATTGTGGATCTTCGAGGGCCAACAGAGGTCAGGTGTTTGTATCATCTGTATTCTTTCTTCTCTGATCCCATTCACCGAAAACGTTTTCGGGACATCTTGTATATTATTTTTCACGGAGTTACATTGACATGTTGTTAACATGCGCAAACACGGTGTTTTGTTTTCTCCTTGGCGTTTTATTTTAAAAACGGTCCTCAGTAATGCAAGCACTTTTGACGTCAACATTTGAAAAATGTCGCTGCCACTCTCTGATGTTTGATCGAAAATTCTGGCTGGTATGCGCAGAGTAAAGTTGGTAACGACGGAAGGCAAGCAGTTCCGTGTGTTAGCATTGAATAAAAAAATAACAAATTTAAGGTAAACATGTTGGAATACTGAAATGACTTCTTTTGGTTTCTGTTTTTATATGCACACGGGGTGATTCATGAGGAGTGGCCGCTGCTGCCACTCACAGGACTTATTCCTTGCATCATTTTGAGCAATATATGTCATATAAATGTGGGTCCTGTTCCCAATATTTACAGAGCAATTCGACAAATTGTAAATGCCTAGATTATTGCGTATGGGGATGGACGAAGTACCGAAAAAACACGTGAGGAACTACTTGCGCGTATCATGCATGCCGCTACAGACATCAAAGACAGTCGTGCGCAGCTACGTAGAGCAACACGTGTGGTTCATAAGCGTGCGGCCAAGTGTGTGGAAGTAGACTGAAACGGTTTTGAATATCTTTTTTCAAGCTTGTTAGACGCCATTGTGATGCTCAACTGTAAACAATACGGTCTGATGATACATCACTGTATTTACTTTTGATAGTGTAATTATTTTATTCGTCATTTTTTAAATGTTTTGAATTACTCTGCAAATATTGGGAATAGGACCCTCGTGTATATGACGTATTTTGCTCCAAATGATGTATGGAATAGGCGCTGAAAGTGGCGGAAATTTCTCGTGAATCATTCTGTTTAAATTTAATAATTATCGAATTTGTGAAACATTCACTTTTATAACAGTTCCACAGTTTTACTTGATCGGACGCATGAATTAAGTGATAAGACCCATGGCAGTGCTTATTTTACGTGTGCTGGAAGAATATACAATGTGCATACAAGTAGATATTAAGCAGGGCTTTCAAAAGTGTTCAGTTAACTGCGAACAGCCTATGGACTTGTTTACACTTTGTTTACATATGACGGAAGGATAGAGTTAGTGAATTTTATACACTTTTTTTTCTCGGAATTATGTACTTAAATATTTTTTTACTTAACTTGTACATTTACTAAGTATGAGCCCAATTGTTGCCACGCGGACACCTATATTTTACACACACAGTGAGAAACAAAAAAAAACATGCATTCGACGTTTAGATATTACGAACACTCCGTAAATGTAACCAGATTTCCGAACACAAAGTTGGATACAAATGCAACAAGCGCAAGTTTCTGACGTAGAGAATATACCAAAAGCTAGTTCACAACGCATGATGAAACTACTGTTCATTAGAACAATTGCCCCACAAGCTCGCCGATATTTTTCTGACGCATGTACTTAGATGCTACATTTTTAAGTATATTCTACTTACACCTGTCAACCAAATTTGTGATATTAATGAGTACTTAAAAAGTACAAGTACCTACCCAGTATGATAATCACCATAATGGGGAAATTATTCCATTTTCTCTTCATCTTTCTGAAGAGGTCTCAATATAGAGTTTTAGCCGACACAGTAGGAAATCATGGAGTTCAGCATAGAATATACAAATACTTAAAAGGAATTTCTGTTGTCAACAAAATTCTTGCGATTGCTTGTCAGCATAATGAAGATACAAGCAAATATTCACGTGGTACTAAATGTTTAAATGCCCGCTACTCGTGAAAATATAAAATTTGAGAATAACTTTGATACAAGCCAAATATTTGTTTAAATGCAATTTGTATGTTTATTAATTTTTTAGCCATTCATAGCAGCATATCTTCACTCTATAGCTGAAAGACTCTGTAATCTTAAGTATTAGTACCTACGTATGCTAATTATAGTAAGGATCATGCATAAGAGTATGTGAGTCTAAGAAAGGGAATCAAAAATTATTTTAAAAAATATATATACGTTTTTTTCTCCATTATACTCACCTCTCCCCCTTTGTGCAAAAGAGTTTCTCATTTTGTATCTTAAAGCACTTCAATACCCAACTTGTAATGTGGTACATTTTGTAGCCTATACGAAAAAGAGAAAATCAAACAGGTTGGTGAAANACTTCAATACCCAACTTGTAATGTGGTACATTTTGTAGCCTATACGAAAAAGAGAAAATCAAACAGGTTGGTGAAAATTAAACATCTGAATGCAGTGAAAGCTAACTCGTTTCTTCAGAGGCTCATTTTTACAGGTTTATAAGTGATTTATGCTTACGGTGAATTCAACCGCTCCAAGTGACTTATTGTTAGTGAACTTTACTGACGCCCCAATCATGTTATGCAAAACAGCTAAAGTTACAGTGGCTGTGAAGTTGCTTCTTCGAACCTCTGAAATAGATGTGCAGTGTAGGTAACATGGTTGCCTTGCAAAGAAGATATCAATTGAAGCAATCCGTGTGTAAACCGGTGTCATAACAGCTCTCTAGTCTTAGAGCAGGAGGCTGTGCATGAAGTCATATAAGATACGGCAGTATGATAATACTGTATTTATTTACGACTTGAACACACACTATTACTTACTCAGGTAAAATTTTGTGCCTAAAATATTGATAATAAACAACACGCCCTTAGAACTTAGAATTACAAAGCGAACTAAAGCTAGAATTAAACATGAGTTAAAAACATAGGCGACAAGAAAACTGCATATAATCGTGTGCATGTGCACACTTATGCGTATATTCATAATCACCTATCAACCAATATTTAATACGCTTGATTTAAGAAACCTGTTTCATGAGCATTTATTCAATCAAAACGTATTGACACTTCTTTCAACCCTTTAAAAATTGTCAATTTCTTGAAGTAGATTTCAAGAATAATTTTAGATTATTTATTCACACATCCAAAGTTCAATTAATATTTAAGAGCGAATTTCCAAGGGAACAACTATTGTGGGCAATCCTAACGAGTTACTTACCTAACCACGTGTTAATTACACATAATTTATCAGTGTTTTTTAATTGTTTTTATCTGTGGGTAAACTTATAAACGCCCAGCAAACTTTATAGATATTTATTCCGACAAAAATTGAACGAGTTTTTCCAACCGATACAAACATAAATTTCCATATATACCTACACATATTTTTAACTAGCAGTGATAGTAAACCTGGTTATCATATATCACGTNAGTGATAGTAAACCTGGTTATCATATATCACGTTTTTCAGAAAATTGATTTATTTACTCTGATATAATCGTAATCCGAAACCAAGGAGTTTCATTACGTGAGGGGGAGTTTCCCTGCCCTGTTGACCTAGGTTTATACTTGTAAACGACAGCTACAAAATTCACATGAGTTTTCTGAAAATATCATACAATGAACTTTTTGATTACGTCCTTCATTTAATTACACATTTATACGCCATAAAAACACTTTCTTTGCTACAACACGTGATTTAATTTCAAAATTAATAATTGTTTAAATAAGAACTACTGCAAAGTATAGGTTTGCCAAAAACAATTTTATTTTTATTTATATTAATGGTAATGATAAACTTGCATTGTCGTTACAATAGTTGATCAGTTTTTTTTTTTATGGTTAAGTCAGTTACTATATTTTGAAGGTTATATAATTACGTTGATGAACTAAGGAATTTCTTATTAGCATCTAATAAGTTTCGCTGCGTACTCAAACTAAAATATACGAAAGTAAACTTTTAATATCACATAAACCTTTCCTTTGAATTGAACGAAGATTTTGCCACTGTAAACAAACTAGCATCCAAGAAATGTTTTCTTTGGCCGTACACGAAAATGTTCATGTATTTTTATAGTGTAAAGCGATTAACAGTATATGCAATAGATTTCCTTTGCGTTAGGCCGTACGCCTCACACTCTGAACTTTAAATCATAATATTGCTCTAAATCAACGAAATTTCGCTGCGCACAATCATAAATTGTTCCAATACTATCATTTAAATTCTAACTGTTGTGTCAATAACCGGATTCAACTGATCCAACAAGCATTTCTATCGATTTATCGTGAACTAGCGTGTCTTATGCTCTGATTATATACGGTTATTAACTGGTTATTCACGGGCGAGTATGGCTGGTTCTAAGTTGGATGAGTGATTTTAAAACATTAATTAATTTTTTCATTTTTGTTCATTGTGTATATTTCACCCTTAGGTAGAATACAACATTACCACAGAGCGGCTCGATGCTCGCAATGCGTTAAGTGATAGTTTGCAATTAGTATAAACATATTTGCTCTAATTACGGAATATTCTCACCCTACTCTTCATTAAAAAAAAAATTTCATTTGAACTTTAAAATTACGCGTTTAATATTTACATACAATTATAGACTGTCCACAGTTATTTGAGCACTTCTGAAAGCACTGATTAAGATAAAGTTAAACGTTTTTCAGGAAGTGAACAATTTTTCTGATTTCAATGAAATTCTAGTAGCCTTGTGCCGTTTTAAACTGCGGCACTGTTGTTAGAGAAATTTTAAAACCTCATATTCAACTTATAAGTCAATTAATTACAACTATTGCTAGTAATATTATTACATGCCTCGTTATATTTATTATTTTAATTATTGCGGTAAATAATAACTTTATTTCCCATTTGAACTATCTAATATTTATTTGATTAGTAATTGAACTGTATTTGTCAGATACTTATTTATGTCACGACTTGTATTTAAGCAAATGTTTGATATATTTTGGTATATGGTTTCTCTTGATATATATATATATGAATTTGTCTAACTATTTTAGTGTATATGATCATTGTTTGTATTATTCCACTGTTTAAATAGTTTTATCGTTTCTTTTGTCTCAATTCAGTTTTGGTCTGTGCATCGAAAGCTAAAGTTTTGATCCTGTTAGATGCATGCAGACACGTGTTTCATGAACGATTGTTTCTCTACCAACCGGGTGTGCAATGCTGTGTTGCNTCCTGTTAGATGCATGCAGACACGTGTTTCATGAACGATTGTTTCTCTACCAACCGGGTGTGCAATGCTGTGTTGCAAATTCCTTGAGTCGCCGTCTGAAGCTTTCCCTTTCCGCTCACTTCCCTCAAGCTGCTGTCGCGGCAAATTTTCTCGGCGTATCTCTGCCGCTTGGCACATGATTTCACATTAAAAAAGGGTCTCTGTTCTCGTGATATTTGTCCGCGCCTCTGTGCAATTGAGCGCAATTTGCCTCTTGTGGACAGCCCACGACATATATCTGCGACTGTTTAACCTTCCGACAGTTTTTTTTTCTTTTATTTTTCTACTTCTGCGTCTTTCACGTATCATTTTTCGAACACTTTTTTCCTTGGTGATCTGCCATCATGACGTGCGAGCGTTGTGTGGTGCCCGTGATGGTGTTGTTTGGCAGTGCCCTTAATGTTTTGTTCTCACAAGTCAACACGTAGTATTAGTCGCCCCTGGACGTAGTTTTGTTGGTTGTGTTACATTGGTTTACTTATTTTTCTGTTCAAGATGTAGTTGTTCATTTGGATATTTTCTGTTTCCCCTCTCTGGTGAGTACCGATTCAATTTTATAGTTCGTTTCTTCTCGTGCACCATTCATCTTTCACTCACTAATTAATTTCGTCTGTAAATTATTTTGANAATTTTATAGTTCGTTTCTTCTCGTGCACCATTCATCTTTCACTCACTAATTAATTTCGTCTGTAAATTATTTTGATAAAATGAGGATTAACGTATCTGCCAAACGTTTCTGCACGTGTTGGGCTAAATATTTTGCTGCACGTGTCAGCCTAACCTCTTCTGCATGTTATCCACTGAAGCTCTCCATTTTCTGGCATAAGTCGTTTCTATGTCCATTGCATGTCCCTTCCTTGCTGGGGGACAACTAGTCAAGATTGGTTTATAAATCCTTTCTTGCCCGTTCCCGTTTACTCAATACGATGCCAGTAATCATCTAAGTCACAACAGACGTTTTGATACTTCTTTACCAAATACCAGAATTAACTTTTTTTTATTAAAAGGAACTTTTGCTGTGAATTTGGACATGATGACTAAAGTTGTGTTGTGTTTGATTCGTGAGGATTATATGAAACTTAAAATCGTAACTTTGTAATGTAGCTTGAAAGGATCACATTCTTTGTTTTAATACTAATTCTTAGATGTTAGAGATGCATCCCAGGAGTCTTTGACAATTTTATTTTAAAATATTTTGAAGTTTCGTGGTTAACTAAATAATTTTATTTCTGGATTTTATTTGTTTTCTATCCAGTTTGCCAACAATTTTTAAGAATATTTGCGTCATATCAATGACTAAAATTATTTTATTAATTTGCTGTCTTTGCGACGTTTTTTTCCTATTGTTATGGAAGTATTTACTTGCTTCTATTTTCGAGAAAAATAAGTAATTACTAAATTTAAAAGAAAAGAGTAACACACAACCACAAAACCGTGTTATTTTATTTATAAATAAATTAACTTCCCTCTGGGCTTATATATATTTTATTGATACAAGAATTTCTTGTATTATATATTAGTTTCTTTCTTTTATATCATGTACGCTCACCCAGCATTATTAATTGTTTAATTTCGTTTCCATTTCTATTTGTTGTTCTTGTTGCAGAGCCCTTTGGTAAGTTTGGTTATTATTTTGCGCCACGTTTTATTGTATTGATAGGGGCTCTCTTTGTACATTGTTTGTACCAAGGACTGGCTGTATCTTTCTTTTGATCAAGTGGATATTTTATTTGGTTATGGTCGTACATGGGCACAGCCTTTACCGCTCCTGTGACTTCAATAAATGCATCAGATGAAATAAAACTTTGTGTTAAAAAAATTTCCTTTGAAAAAAGTATGGATGGGGATTTTACGTTAAAATTCTTATCTATACGTTTGAAAAAACACGATGAATGTTATTTTTCAAATAGTTTGTTATTTTAAAACTATTTATCATCAATATCGTGTCACGGAACCATAAAATATAAAGGGGCCGCGGTGGTGCAGTGATCAGACTACTCGCCTCCCATCAAGGTGAACCGGGTATGATTCTTGGCGGGGTCGCTCCCGGATTTTCGCTCGTGGGAATCGTGCCGGACGATGCCGCTAGTAGGCGTGTTTTCTCGTGGATCTCCCGTTTCCCCCGCCCTTGCATTCCAACGCTACTCCATACACACCTCGCTTCACCCTCATCGGCTCTCAAGACCTCGATGTTAAGAGCCTCCTAAATCTCTCCACTCTCCAAAAAATATCCTTAACCCTTGGTCTCACGCGCTATGTGGATTTATTTGTATTGTAGTGGGCTTATTAACGTCCCCAAGTGTTGTGCCGGAAGGCTTATCAGGAAACGGCTTACAAACTAACTTATAACCTAACTTAAATTAACACACATGCCTTATCTGGTGTTTGAACCCAGAACCTCCCGCACCTCAGACCGGCGGCGCACCAACCAACTGCACCACGGAAGGTCGGCTGATTGGTTTCCAGCTTATTTCTATTGTTTAGGGCCATTCGTTCTGAAACTACAACCATACCTCTTTGAAAATAAACTATTACGCTGTAGAACAAATATAAATTCTGAACTTTTATAAAGTAATTGTGGCGTAATTAGTGCAGCATCATTTTAAAATTATGAGAATATTCTCGCCGTTTTACAATTACAAGACAACGCGTGGATAAAATTTGGCGACAATATTTAAACTGTACAATTTAAACGTGCCATAATAAGAAATACCCAGTTATTTAATTGAAAAGAAATTTATGACACATACATGAAAAAAAACACTATGGCGGATGAGACCGAGCTTTTTAATATAGAAAAAACATTTTGTTGTGTCACGAAGGGCCTTAAACTCTGGCCTGGCGCAATTTATGAGCAACGCACATCGGCGTTAAACCTCGAGGTACAACAGTAAAGGAACACCAACAGGGCTTCAGTTACCACCGCCCAAGGGCAACCATCATATACCCAACAAAGGGAACGTAGGTGGAGAGGGGGTTGCCCTACCCCCGGGGCCATAAATTCCTCACCCCTCGCTGTCCTTGCCGTATGACGTCTTGCCTAACCCCTTCTGAAGAACAACTGACGCGGGGGTGTTGCGAGTCGGGGCCGACCGTTAGGTCGCGCCAGGGCAACGGAAAATTTCTCCATCGCCGGCAGACTGATTTATGCGGGTGGTGCTTTCCAAGAAAAAAAAAANGCGCCAGGGCAACGGAAAATTTCTCCATCGCCGGCAGACTGATTTATGCGGGTGGTGCTTTCCAAGAAAAAAAAACCGTGTGTCGTCACAGTTCGAGCATCCTGTAATACGGGTCGCCGGAAGGGGCGGGGGAGAAACTGGAAAAATTACATTGATGGGAAACGCTGGAAAATTTCTCGAAATACCTGAAACTGTATTAGTAAGACTTTCACTGTTTGTGTTAATAATAAAACTGTAATAAATCATCTTTATTTGACGCAGTTAAGGTGTATTTCCTTTCTCTTACACTAAAAAAATGGTGTATCCAATTTACATTTCCTCATTAAAATTTAGAAAACGTGATGAGTTATTACATATTAATAGCCACTAAAGAAAAATTAGTAGTCGTTACTAAGCAGTAACACAACTGATATTCAATAGAAAAACAGCAACATGCACGTTTAAGTACTACAAAGCGGAGCCATNGCGCCAGGGCAACGGAAAATTTCTCCATCGCCGGCAGACTGATTTATGCGGGTGGTGCTTTCCAAGAAAAAAAAAACGTCACAGTTCGAGCATCCTGTAATACGTAGCGCCGGAAGGGGTGGGGGAGAAACCGGAAAAATTACATTGATGGGAAACGCTGGAAAATTTCTCAAAATACCTGAAACTGTATTAGTAAGACTTTCACTGTTTGTGTTAATAATAAAACTGTAATAAATCATCTTTATTTGACGCAGTTAAGGTGTATTTCCTTTCTCTTACACTAAAAAAATTGTGTATCCAATTTACATTTCCTTATTAAAATTTAGAAAACGTGATGAGTTCTTACATATTAATAGCCATTAAAGAAAAATTAGTAGTCGCTACTAAGCAGTAACACAACTGATATTCAATAGAAAAACAGCAACATGCACGTTTAAGTACTACAAAGCGGAGCCATTAAAGTTAACCAGTAATTATTAANGGTTGAAGATCTTGATAACATAAAAATATTTTCGGAGAATCTCGTAATTCAATTTCACTTCGTTTCCGACATTTCCCAAAAACCCAGTTTAAAAACTTGATTTTGAATGTATCATATCTACCTCAATGTTCAGTTTACATGAAAAGTGTCCCGTATATTTCCCACTTGAGTTTTCATAAGGAACCACCTCACGACGTTTGTCGGTTGAATTCCGCCCCACTCTGTATGCATATATAGGCCTATACGTGCAGAAATGCATATTTGCAAAAATGCATTAATGCACATCGCTACCCATACACACGCGCGTTACAACAAAGCACTTGTAATTTAACTGGCAAAATAGAACACTAACAAGTTCCACAAACAAAAATGCAACTATAACCTGTAGACAAATACTTTAAGCTGGTAAAAAATTTTAACATCCACATAAATGCGAAAAGAACTATTAATGACTATAGATGATGAAAGAGTTATAAATTGAAACCAAAATCATTTACACGGCTGGCATTCAAGCGTACATTACCTGCATTTCTTTTACAAATGACGAAGATAGAGTATACAACATCGTATTATTCCCCCGCATTAGTGTAATAAGTTACAAACGTACAATTGAGAATAATTAAAAATTAAAAAAAACTGCTTTATTATTTGCATTATGATCTTAAAGATTATAGTTTATGCCACAAAAATTTATTATCTATTACCTCCAAAATCGCTTGACTGAACAACATGGAAAATTGTAATTGCAGTTATGATGAATACAACACAACAATCCTCTTCAATAATAATAATAATTCAATAAATGATAGCTCGTTGATAAATTTACGGTATTAGCAGAGATAATGTGAATAGTCTCTGTATCCTAATTTTTAAAAGTAAATTGTTGTAAGCTTTTTTTCTTCCTTAAACATTTTTATCACATGTGCGGTATGTTTAAGCGTTTATTGTCATATAAATTTACAGAAAAAAATGTTTAATCTTTTCTGTTGAATAACCTTTAAGATTTAGTAGACTTAAAAGAACACGACTTGAAGTGCGCGCTTTACTGATGATGAAACTAAGCTTAAGAATGCCATGTTGCAAAATAAATCTAGCTGGCAGCTTATTTTTAAAATATCTACTGAACTGTTCATGTTTAGCCTTCAAATTAGATAACAATTATAAGACGTGATAAAATAAAAATGCTAGACCTACATTGCCTACAAACGAAGCCACAAAAACGAAAATACATTTACTTAATAATAACGAAACTCATTATCATCGTGCCCACAGCACCTTGTTTGCAAAACGGTACGCTGACCATTGTTATACTGAGGCGCCTAATAGCCTGAAAAAAAAAAAATTATACCATCCGGTAATCGGTNACATTGTTATACTGAGGCGCCTAATAGCCTGAAAAAAAAAAAATTATACCATCCGGTAATCGGTAACGACACTACCTTCAATACTGGTAAATTACAAATTCTTGTACTTCCAACGTGAATTTTTTTTTGTAGCCGCGGATATCCGAAAAAGCGGTAAGATCTATTCTACGGAGTCCGGCGAGACAAATGTTCAAAGTAAACTTTCGGACCGGCCGTTTATGGCATCTCTTTAATGCTTTTTTATTTATTTATTTATTTATTCCTGCGCCGTCGTACAATGAGTCGGCGACTCTCAGAAAAAAAATTGTGTAAAGGAAGAGGTCTCGGGGAATGTGTGGAAAAATAAGGAGGCCAAAGTTCCGGGAACAGCATTAGTTCCGATTTTCAGCAAACATCNGTCTCGGGGAATGTGTGGAAAAATAAGGAGGCCAAAGTTCCGGGAACAGCATTAGTTCCGATTTTCAGCAAACATCGTCATCTTTCCTTGAATTTTAATTATCGCCTCGCCCCCTTTCCTCCCCGGGGCGGGCGGGCGAGGCCAAACACTCCATCCACCCCCACGCTCCTCCCGATTCCACCGGAAACTTCTTCTCATTGTCGGTGTGTCCTTAGACAAACGGCGAGCCGGAGGAGACAGAGGCTGCCGGACGCTCCATCGTTNCTTCTTCTCATTGTCGGTGTGTCCTTAGACAAACGGCGAGCCGGAGGAGACAGAGGCTGCCGGACGCTCCATCGTCCTGGAGCGAGCTGGCCGTCGTCGTCGTGTCCGATGCGAGTTTTCTGTGGGTTTTTGTCGAACCATTTGACCACGGTCACCCGGGTGGAGATAATTCTCTCGTCTCCCTGGTAATTTGAAATCGCCTCAACTCGCGGCGAGTAATAATAAAAAAATGTACCGTCCTTTTTCCAAAGGACATCCAGTCCCGACTCTGCTTTGCACATAATATATTGTTAAGTTTTTAACAACTCCCAAACACACGGCAAATCAAAATAAGTTGCTATTCCAAAAACACTGTAAAATTTATTCGAGAAAAGTGAAAGACGAGCAATCTATAAATTTTTCACTATTTATTTCTCGTACCTTTTCGGTCAGAAAAATAATGCAGAAGGCATGAAGTTGAGCACAGAAGGGCATCCCCGCCAACTTTGGTTCAAATTCATCAAACGTTGTAGAATTGAGATACACGGGCCCGTTTAAGTGGTTTTTGGATCTTTTGGGTCTAAGGGGTGGCCGGTGCTTATTATGGCCCACACAGTATTTTAAATTGGCTACTGAAAGGTAACCCTGACAAATTTGGTTCAGATCCGTCAAATGGTCTACAATGTTATATATGACAAACATACTTACATACATACAAACATAGACTCATGTATGCCATAAAAACACTACTACTTTTTCTTGTTACAAACCTGAGAAATGCATGAGTTCAGGGGCCTGTATGCTAAAATTCACAGCATTTTGTTCAATCAAAAAGACCTCAGTTGAGGATTGGTAAGTTGCTGTCAGAGGGTTAGGTGATAATTGCACCTAGATTTGATTGCGTTTTCATTACTGGCTAGAGGTTTTCCTGGAAGAGTCAAATAATGCGCGAATCAATTGAAAAAGGAACACAAAGGTGCGGTTTTTTCAAGTGTAGCTTGTCTCCAAATTAATCCCTTATCTTTTCAAGATTGTATTTATTATCTTTATTTATTTATTTATTGTCGTATTTTTTACGGCGAAGTTAAGGCGGTAAGTTTTCCCTTGCAGTATTTATTTCTCTTTAAGCATTTATAGTTAAATAAAATCTTTTTTAAATAATTTCAAGTTACAACACGTACAGACCAGCAACGAATTCGAACCCTCTTTCTTGTTAAGAAACTGCGTCGAAGACAGATATTTACGTCGTTGACTGTAAAAATTGCAATTTCAAGTTCTGCAAACTTTAACATCCAATTAATAATTTTAGTTATACAGAATACAGTTATTTGTACTAGTCAGTCCTTATGTTACGATTTTACTAATGTAAACTGTAAAAAATAATTCTGTTAATTTACACATGTGTATGTGGCAGCATGTCTCAGCAGAAGTAGGTGTATTTTTACACTTGCATATGTCAATGTTTTTTTAATATGCGTCCAATTCAATTAATCCTAATAATTTGTAAAGTAACGTGTAAAATGAACTACTATTTCACACAGAATGGTGTAAAATTACAATTGTTATGTAGTAGAACTATAATATTCGTGTATTTTTTTCTCCACGGCAAATAAATTTAGACAGACGTCACAATTGTAATTTCACCACAGTGTATGTATATTTTTTCACTTGAGAAAAATAAAATGACAGATTCGTTATAGTTGTAAATACACCATTTCTGTATATTTTTCACTTTTTTACCAAGTAATTTTGCGGTCAGTATGATATTGGTGCGAAACATGAGGAAAGAAAACTGACAAAAGAGAAAACACGCTGATATTAAAGTTTCGATGCCTTTTGTTGCAACCCTGCAAATGGCAAGTAAAGTTATAAATACTAAAGCGAAAATGTTTTACGATCTAACCAGTAAAGTTAGCGAAATAGCTTACTGCGTTCTAATCTGAGCGAATNAGAGAAAACACGCTGATATTAAAGTTTCGATGCGTTTTGTTGCAACCCTGCAAATGGTAAGTAAAGTTATAAATACTAAAGCGAAAATGTTTTACGATCTAACCAGTAAAGTTAGCGAAATAGCTTACTGCGTTCTAATCTGAGCGAATATGTATTACTGGGGGTACTTGTCAAAAGCCCGCCAAGGTACGGAATTTTATCATTCGCCAAACGTCAGATGTTCTTTACGTATAACGTAACCAACAGATATGCAGCCATGACACACTCTTAAGAAAAGTTCACAAATTTTTCATGGCATTGTATAGGCGTATTGAGTAAAGGACGAATAGAGCCTATTCGCGATTTCTTCACATTTTCTGAATCAAACCTTTGAAAAATCACCCCAACTATGACATGCCTGGTTGTGTCCTCACAGGCGTTTTATACACGTGTTAACACAAAAATTCCTTATGTTTTATTAAACTGAACTTTTATTTATATTCCGTCGATAAATTATAACATTTTACAATTTTAATAATATTAATAAGACAGGGAGAGAATAGGTGTGTTGGTAATGCCCAGTAAGAAATAGTTCTCATGCAAAATATTGTTAAACTGAGTGCGCACAAATGCGGCGAAGTGTCCCTTTGGTATGATTTTCTTGACTTGGTTAAGCTTTGTTTCAATGAGGCGGAGGAATATACTGAAAGTAGAACTTCATCAAGGCTTCAGAAAGTTGGAATTAACCGTCGATGGACTATAATAAAGTTTTCTTCCCACACACCCACCGTATCTTTCCTACAGTTGTTAAAAGTGTTGGCCACGAAAAATTTTATTTCATATTTGGACCACATACTTTTCAACTTGTATGCATTATCCAACTACTTTTCTCTCAGATATAATTTTTTATATAGCATGGGGTTTTTGCAAAATGACATTAAAAGTCCAAATGTTACTGTTTTCGTAATGTACAAATGAAATAAACCATACTATTTGCATAAAACTTAACAAGGGCAAATAAAAGGTCTTATCTTCATTCATTTTAAGGCAAACTTAGTTATTTCAATAAATTTCGGGACAGTTAAAAATAAAAAAAATGCAGGAATATCCTTATTACCGACAATTTTTTGTAATTGCAAAAATATTTCCCTGTACGATTTCACCGACGTCTTGAAGTGTCTTTTGGAATCTTCATTCAGTGAGAATTATCTCATTTCTGTACGTAACTTTGTTTTCATTATTTTTACTTTTGTTAAAAAAGTAAAATTGTGATTTTGACATACATTTAGCAAAAAACCACGAGTTCAATTTGTTTTGCTAGAAAAGAGTAGTCACTGACACAATGAGAGAATAGTCAACAAAATAATTGTTTTTATAGTGCCAGAAATATATTTAGTTGCCCCAACACAATATTTCGTAGAATAAAAAAAACTTTAAAAAGCGACAAAAACATCCTGTTTATTTAACAAAATACACGTTTGAATAAACAAAACCTCTGTGTTGGGCCAAAATAAATTAGACTTTCAACAAAACGTTTTGTTGAATCAACTGTATAAATTGTTTGGCCGCCCATTTGATTGCCATCGTTTGAAAATAGTATTGCTCGAGGGTTTGTTTGCATTTTCTGTGATTGTTTGGATAGGAACATTGTTTGTTAGTGCATCTATTGATGCTTAATAATGCTATAAACATCCTAATAAAACTATTTCAACAAGAAACTGAGAAGTAAAGCTGTTAAACTTGTAGTATTTATGTGCGCGCGTTTTCCAGTATTTTATATTTATATATTTTAGAACATTGCAAGCTTACCAGAGGTCACTTTAACTGAGGTTACTAAGGAGTAGCGCTCAGGTGAAAATGCTGTAAGTTCGAATCACGGTAGGGCTTCAAATTTAAAAAAAAAATATTAACCAAAACTTTTTAATGTACGTGAAGTCAACCAAATCTTTGGTTACACCAACTAAATCTTAGTTTGGGGTAACCAAATAAGAACAACAAAATATTGCATTGTCTCTATACAAACAACTATCTTGGTTATGCCAAACAAACTTCATTTGATTCAAGAAAACCTTTTTCTCAGTGTACGGTCTAAAAGTTGAGCAGTATGTGGTACAGAAATAAAACAAGAAATTTTTTTCGTGGCCAACATACTTCAGGAAAGAGCTAAATGCTTGCTGAAGTTACCAAACTTGTATAAAATAAATTCTACACTGACATGCCAAAAAACATGAGATACGTATCTATAATCGTGTTAGGCCCTCCTCCAGCCCGGCGTAGAGCAGCAACTCGTCGTGGCGTCGATTCCACGAGTGGACGATACACGTGTGAAGGTACACGTTCCGTCTGGATAGCTACCCGCATCTCCCTGCTACTTGCATGTGCAGCATCTTGGGTGCGAATGGACCTTCCCACCACGTCCCATAAATGCTCAAGCGAACGAGGTGGCCATAGCAGTGGCTGAACCGCTCCATAAGGCCCCTCGAACCAACTCTGGACAACTTGGTCCGACGACAGGGTGCATTATCCCGCTGACACACCCCATCGCCATCGTTGTGGGAGTACGTGAAGTCCATGAAGGGATGCAATGCGATACCATGACCAGGCACAATCACTCGCGCGATTTCAGAGCACAACTTATACAGGTCTGGGCGCTTCCATGACATGAAGACACGGTGGCACCACCGACTGTTACCTTTAAATACTGATATCCCATGACGTATGTCATGACAGTGTATGTTTCCAGCATGATATAGGTTAAATTTTACACACTATGTATGGGTTAAAAATTTTCTATTAGAGTTATAGTCTATTCGCGGTTTCTTCACACTTTTTGAATCAAACCTTTGAAAAATCACCCCATGTATTACTTGTTCAGTTACTTCCTAAACATGCCATGTATCGCAAGAGGATTATACTTGTAATCATAAAAGTATTTTTTTTTCTTTAATTTAAATGTTATTTATATTTTATCTATGCATTATAATGCTTTGTTTATAAATACGTAACATAAATAAAAACAGTGAAACAACATGTGTGTTGGTATCGCCTGCTAAGAAATAGTTCTCATGCAGCATATTATTACAACTGAGTGCGCACGAATGAGGTGCGTTGTCCTATGGTGTAATTTTCCAGACTTAGTTAAGCTTAGTTTGGACGAGGCGGAGAAATATTCTGGAAGTTGAACTTTAGCAGGGTTTCAGAAAAGTGTGAAGTAACCGTGAACGGATCATAGAAAGTTCGCTGAAATTTTTCTCTTGCTCTGTAGCATAACACATGCAATGTTACACCGCGATTTACTTCGCTGTTATAAACAAAAAATACCAAAGGTGAAGGGCCATCCTGACTTCAGTCTGCTTCTGGCCTGAATAATGTCTATCTTAGCAAATTGCGACTCACAGCAGATGTCTGGCTTGAGGAATAACCAATGCAGTCACTTTACCAACATTAGAAAAGAATAAAACGTGCACAAAAGTAGAACAGCTGTTCGAAAGGTCTGCAACTGTAACTTGCGTCTGATTGGCTCTTGTGTGCTGAGGTGTGTTCCCTATCAGTCGATCTGCTTCCTGTCAGGTCAGTCCCCCGTAAGTTAACTGGTGGACGGCGTTCAGCCACGTTACTGACAAGGTAGGCCATTCTACTGGAGTGTGAGTCTGGGCTTCTCGATATGAGTGAATGCNGCGTCTGATTGGCTCTTGTGTGCTGAGGTGTGTTCCCTATCAGTCGATCTGCTTCCTGTCAGGTCAGTCCCCCGTACCCCGTAAGTTAACTGGTGGACGGCGTTCAGCCACGTTACTGACAAGGTAGGCCATTCTACTGGAGTGTGAGTCTGNCCCCGTAAGTTAACTGGTGGACGGCGTTCAGCCACGTTACTGACAAGGTAGGCCATTCTACTGGAGTGTGAGTCTGGACTTCTCGATATGAGTGAATGCTCGTTTCCGTTTTCTTAGATATTTTGGGACTTCAGAGTGACGTCCTGGTGATGATGACAACCTTGGTCCGCAGTAAAACAGAAAAGGCCTGCAGTTCTGGAATGAAAGGAGATGTTAAGTTTTCGATAAGAAGTTAATGAACACTTATTTCCCGAAATAATATCGTAAACGAAGTCATATATTTATTTAGCAGAATTCTCATTACATGAAAGTCTACGCTAATATTTTTGAACCGATTTTGAATATTTCACGTTTAAAAATTTAAGTTAAGTAAACATTGCTTTTCTTTCACAAATTAACTTTTCTTTCCCCATTGCTACTTGCCGAACTACCACAAACGGGCTCCTGTCGTCTAGGCTTATTGGTTCGCTGTATCGATATCTGCCTCCCATTCGTGCGTTCAGATCTTTACTAATAGTGACCTCAAATAAAAAAATATTTTCTCTCCTGTCAGCTGTAAGGCACTAGTCCGCTATGTGAAATCTAACACCAAAGAGGTAGCTAAGCTTACAGTGTTGTTGACAATTATTTGTGTTACTTATTAGTGCATCGCCATATTTAGGTTTACTGGTAGCACGGCGGAAACATCGTTCATTGTTAGGTACGGGAAATACTTCAAAGACTTATTTTTGGCTGTGTATCCAGCTCACAAATACGGCGCAATATT
>NQII01001419.1:35960-61878 GCA_002778355.1 Clitarchus hookeri
CCGCCAGGCTCCCACAAACCACCGCCATGGCTCTCAACGTCCGCGTACGGTTGTCAACCTACTCGCGAAAAATTACTTTTTTTCCAAAACTTTTGATATCTCTTAAAGTATAGGCGGGAATTGGCTTAGACAGTGTATTGCAAGAGAGCGTGCTGGCGGCAAACTTTTTTCCAGCTTGATTCACTATTACCGTCACTGCGTATTCCTTATGTTACTTTACGTAACAAAATATGTACTAAAACCTGGCCAGAGAACATAGCTATGGATTTAAAAAAAAACACGTAAGTCGGATAAGTGGTTCTCGAGTGATAAGCGCATTAAAAGACAAACAGACAGAGAGACGTTGAGTTTAATAATATGTATAGATTATTTGACGTAATTTCAACTGTATTTCAACTGTACCACTCTGCACTCAAAAACTACCTGGAGGTAGATTACAAAGCAAAAAAATTAATAAATAAGTAACTTAATAAAGTAGTGTAGATATGACAAGCCTTTAAGTAGGTAATGGAAATGCAAAACCAAAAGAAAAGAAAAAAAGATAAAAGAGAGTGCCAGAAACCCGGCGAAATAAAAAAATATGTGGTCACAAGAACAAGCCAAATGCTAAATAAATTTGATAGGAGAAGAAAAACAGCAAAGGGTGTCATTTCACATTTTACCCCCGCATTACTCAGACAGGTAACAGGTGCGGGGGTTACAGGCAAGTGTAGCCAAATAAGGAAAATAGGAAAACCTCATCTACTAATCAGTTATTTTTGCATCCGAAATCTCCGTCGAGTTCTACAGGAAAAATAATTCCCGCGGCATCTTCCAAGTGTTGTGTATCGCAAGGGGCTCACTCCAGCAGGAATGTTGCGCTGACGAGAAACGCGCCTCCAAGGAGCAGTGATACCAACCCAAACCCCTGACCGGCGCGCGGGACAACCATCAATTTCCNCAATTGATCCCGGTCGAGACGGTGCTGCCATCTGTCTTCGTCAGCGCCAAAGTCGTGTGGCCCATCCGCGCGCCTTAACATGCCCCCCCTTCGCCGCCGTCGACGGTCCGCTCCGGCGATCGTCAGTGCACTTCGCACCAACTCCGCGAGAGTGAATCATAGAGCGGAGAGGTTCGCGTGTCTCCTTAAGGTGGCCACCTTTTTGAAGGAATTTCGCACGTCTGAGGCCTAAAAGCGTGGGAGTGCTAGGGGCGACCGAGACGTGCGCATCAACTCTCTCGTCGCCTCTACGCGCGAAGCACTGTCCTGGCGTGCAGTCTTCCCGTCGGTAACGCGCCTCTTAAGAAACTTTCAGCGGGGACCCTGCCATTTTATGACGTAATAATACAAATAAAGGTTTCATGCACGTCCCTATTCCTTTTTTTAATNACGTAATAATACAAATAAAGGTTTCATGCACGTCCCTATTCCTTTTTTTAATGTTTTCTACAGGAACGTTCGTACCTGAAAATGACTGCGAAAACACCCGTTTCAGCCATTTTCACTATCACAAAACATGCTTTAGAGAGAAATGGAGGAACTGAAAAACGTGTACATACGAGTAACGTTTCTTAAATGCTATTCGTAAGGAGACCTCACTCAGGCACGTTGGACGGTTTTTTAATAAACCGTTTTCTGCTGGACCTGTGCACACCGCTCGGCGTGCCTACCCAGGCGGCCATCTTAAAGAGAAATATGCATGTAGCTGCGCGTTCAAGCTCAAGAAGCGAGGGTGTACTATACGAACGACACTAACAAGCAGCCCTAGCGCCCCATCGCCCCTACGCGCAAGGCGTGCGGTGTTCCCGTCTAAATGCTGTACTGTGCAAATTAGATCTGTAACACTGAGACTTTTATACACGCGATGGAAACCCACATATTAAACTGCGTGCGTGTAATCGTACTTTTCTCTTACCGCTTAAGGAAACTGCATATGCAATTTTTAAGGATTCGATATTTGACTATTTTCACGAATATTTTTCCTTTATGAATACACTTAATATGATAAAAGTAAAAATATAGGGATATATATACACACACTTTTCTTGGCTAAAAATTGTATTTCCAGAACGTTTATTTGCCGAGATAAGCGTATTAACGCAAACAACGATTTCACAGTAAATGTTTTATTACATACTCCTCTTAATGCTCTCACCTACCTGACGTTTCTTCCGCTTCTGAGGCCGAGAAGCGTGGGAGCGATAAGGACGACACTGCCACCCGCGTAAAACGCGCAATCGCCGCTAAGCGTAAGGCTCTGATATAGCGTGCAGTGTTCTAGTCGCACTGCGTATATCTTATTATTTTATTGGTGGAAAGTCTATAGAAAGGTTCAATGCAGGGCCCTTGAACATATTGGTATGTATCTGACGCGTATATTTTGAGATAAAGCGCTCTGAAAAAGCCGTTTTTTTTTAAGCCCTTTTGTAGCACTCTAATGTTGTGTTTCTAGCGTGCGTGACGTTTTGAAAGTCGTCAGCAACCGTCGTCTGAAGTGTGTGTTCCTTTCGTAGATAAGCACATTGACCGCACGTGTAATTTGTTTCGTTGGGAAAACGTGCATTCCTGACAACCTGCAACACCAGTTCAAGCGCCAGGTAGGCGGGCGGCCTAACAGCGATTTCTTGAGAGCCGACGAGTGTTATGCGAGACGAGCGTGAGCAGCGACAGATTGCAAGGGCGGNGGCCTAACAGCGATTTCTTGAGAGCCGACGAGTGTTATGCGAGACGAGCGTGAGCAGCGACAGATTGCAAGGGCGGGAGATAGCGGGAGATCCCCGAGGAAAAAACCCGCCGAGCAGCGCCATCATCCGGTACGATTCCCACGTGAGAGACCCCGTGGATCGATCCCGCCGGGAATAGAACCCCGTTCGACTTGGTGGGAGGCGAGTGCTCTAGCCGCTGTACCATCGCGGCCCCAATATTAGTTTGATACATGGGGGTCTTACTCGAAGTTATTCTTTTCGACAAAAATATGCGTTATTACTGGAATTTTCGTTTCATAGGTGCCTTCTCGTGTTCGTTTGGCGTTTCCGTGTTCGATATCACACNATGCGTTATTACTGGAATTTTCGTTTCATAGGTGCCTTCTCGTGTTCGTTTGGCGTTTCCGTGTTCGATATCACATTCGAAATGATAACGGAACCGTTCGGGCACTCGTTACTAAGTATTATAATAAAAAAATGGTTGCCTGTAAAGTCGGTTTTACGGGCGAAGATTTTACGTGACAACGTAGTGCTGCGCGCNCTCGAAATGATAACGGAACCGTTCGGGCACTCGTTACTAAGTATTATAATAAAAAAATGGCGCATGCGTAGTACATGTAATTTGGAACTGTGGAATATGAGAATCGGGAAGTAATGTGCCTTCATGCAAAAACATTAAAATATATTTATAATAAAATTATGTATTTTAATGGCACCAACTAACCTTTTTTGTTTGAACCATATAAGCAGCAGTGTAGGCTGGCTATTGTGATGGTATTGTTTTATTTAGTTAAATTTTTTAGAATGAAATAAGAGCAAAAACATTGATTTTAACAAATAGCTATTTTAAACAGTGTAATTTGGAAATAAGCCTATAGGTAGTACTANCAGCAAAAACACTGATTTTAACAAATAGCTATTTTAAACAGTGTAATTTGGAAATAAGCCTATAGGTAGTACTAAAATGCAAATAATTCNGCAAAAACATTGATTTTAACAAATAGCTATTTTAAACAGTGTAATTTGGAAATAAGCCTATAGGTAGTACTAAAATGCAAATAATTCTTGGGAGTAAACAAAAAAATTGCTGTCCTTTGAAAATTATTTAATATGAATTCATACCACATTGGAATTAATACAACTGACTTGAAACACAACAGCGTCTATTTGTTGTCCATCGCTTATTTTATAATCTTGGTATTAAACGTAACGAACGAAACAGCGTGTTCGTAAATAGCCTGCAACCGAGCAGAAAAATGGTAACGGCGAAGAATCTTCGTACACATGACAACCAAATTACTGTCTTCTCCCTCTTATCGGCGCACATGTGAATCAACACGCGTGCATCTCTAAATAGTATAAAACAAATTCGCTTATCCGCGTCAGTCTGTANTCGGCGCACATGTGAATCAACACGCGTGCATCTCTAAATAGTATAAAACAAATTCGCTTATCCGCGTCAGTCTGTGTGTTCGCTTAGTACTTCTAAACTACTTAATGGATTTTGATGCAATTTTCAACACCATTTAGAGAATTTCTTGACGAAGGTTTTTGTGTATAATATATTTATCTATATATATAAATGTTGTACTCGTTTGTGCGGACGCGTATAACTCCCGAAAAAGTCAACTAATTTTCATTCTGTTTATTCATAAACCTTCCTTTCGTTACCGCGAGTGTTTTTACACCTTTTTTTAATCTGTATTACCTGCAAAGGTACTAAATTTTCCAAAAAGCTCATTTTTACCATGCTTTCGCGTCAGGAAGCGCGTTTGTTAACAGCTGTCTGTTTAAACATTTAAGTTTGTTGTTCTCAATGTTTTTTGACATATATACATTTACTTATGTGTGTGTGTATATATAAATATATATATATACTTATTTCAATTAATTTCACAGAAATGAATAAAACCAAAATATTTTATGTCACAGCAACGCATGGCCGGTTAAGCTAGTATTTAATATAAGGATAGTAGAGAAATGTCGAACCGTTTGTAATCAAGTCATAAAAAAAAGCTTTTAGGGTGCCTACATGGCTTGCGCTGACTAAACCATAAGAGATACATCANTTGTAATCAAGTCATAAAAAAAAGCTTTTAGGGTGCCTACATGGCTTGCGCTGACTAAACCATAAGAGATACATCAAATTAATGTACTGCAGAATTGTAGCTCTCGAAAATGTCTACAGTGAAGTTCGCGATAGCATATGTTCATCTTTTAAGGATGACCCACAGTAACCGTTTTTGTCTTTCACAGTATCGCTGTAAAAACTAAATTGTTACCGGGCGAAGCCGGGCCGGTTCGTTAGTACTAAATAAAATCATGTTATGTGTCTCTAATACATCACACGTCCACAACACTGGGTCAAGTACGATGTAGACAACAAATGTGACACACTTGACGAACGAAATATACTTTTTAATTATAATATGTTGTTCTTTTAATACTAACATTTAAAACACACCAAGTACAAACAAAACATTTTTGGAGCCATACTGCTTTAGTTTATTGATATTTTCAAGCCAAATTATTCAAAATTTTATAAACAAACTTCCATATTTCAGTTGAAGTTCTTGCATTCGCTAACGAAAACCCAAACATTGCCGAAGGCTCGAAGGACTGTAACGGTGTATGACTTATAAAACGAAATCGCCTTTCTCGATAATTTTATTAGATTTGAAAGCTTTCGAAACCTAACGAGTGGAATGATTTTTTATTGAAAAACTTAGAATAAGCCCCCTGGAAATTCGCAGATTCGTTTCGGGACAAGCAATGCCATAATCTCATTAGTTTTGACATGTAGAACTACGACACACGTCAGAACGACACCCCAGTTCAAACCTAACAGATGATTATAACGTCACAAAAGTGTAAAGCGTAATATAACTACTTCATAGTTACTTCCAACTTTCTGAAGCCCCGCTAAACCTCTATTTTCAGGTTTTTCCTCCGCCTCATGCAAACAAAGCTTAACCAAGTACAGAAAATTTCACCAAAAAGGACAACGCGCCGTATTTGTACGCACTGAATTTAATAATATTTTGCATGAGAACTATTACTTTTTAGGCATTACCAACACACGTGTTTTAATTCGTATTAATTATAAATAAGAAATTATAATTTTGTAGTGTAAATATAAGTAAAAGTCAATTTTACTTAACCAAAAAAATAAGATACTTTTCTGTTAAGAGAAGTATAAATCGATTGCGATGCATTAAATATTTATAAAACAACCAAACACGTCACGCAAGCTGTGTTTTTTTTCTTCAAAGGATTGGTTCGAAAAGTGTGAAGGCACTAAAAATATACAATAATTTTTTTATAAATAGTTTATTACTGCTATCAAAAAGCACGATAAATTGTAATTTCGCCGTAACCTCCACTTCACAAACGGTGCTTTTAACAAGTTCGGTAAAACTTCCGGTGAGCAATAACACTCAAATAAAAAAATTAGATCTACAGGACCTTTAGGGTAAGGCAAGCGACGCGACGGGGTGAAATAATTAAATTTTAGACTCATGTAAAGCTTGAGACCCGGAGCAAAAAATGATATCACAAATGAAAGTCTTTTAATCACACTATATTAAATCGGGCGATAAAAACATGTCCTGGCGGAAATGCAACCATCAATTGACTTGCCGGAAAGAGCACCAGCTGTCCTTATGCCAGCAGCACAGCACGTAAGCGATAAGAAATAGGGGCTCTTCGTTTCTGTCTTGATAAGACAGAAAGCTCATGCGCTCCGAGGAAACGGCTAAGATAGCGCTACGAGAAACGGACGTTACGTAACTACGATAATCTACACTGATAAAGGACATTCCGCACAGAGCTGATTCAAGACGTAGGACACTTTCCTTTAAGAACATGCTCCCTACCTGACACTTTCCTTCAAGAACATGCTCCCTACATGACACTTTCCTTCAAGAACATGCTCCCTACCTGGCACTTTCCTTCAAGAACATGCTCCCTACCTGACACTTTCCTTCAAGAACATGCTCCCTACCTGACACTTTCCTTCAAGAACATGCTCCCTGCCTGCCTTGGTCCGCTCACAGACTAACAAGTGGTATTATGCAGCCCTAACTCTGAAGAAAATAACTTTTGTGACATGACATCTGCGCGTCGATATACAATCCAAATAAAAGACGCGTCTGACGTCATCACGGCCACTATCGCACGACCAGCAATTTCGGGTTTGAGACGTTTTCTGTTTTCGTCGTACCTCACAGCGCATAGCATTTGCTCTCTTTGTCAGTACCGTATGTTCCAAAATTCAATGTCTTTCCACTGCTTTCGAAACTAGTTATATAAGCATCTCATAAATTGTGCCGGAAAAACCCAAACTTCGTATAAACTGCCGTGCTGTAAATGTAAGTAGTCGCATTGGAAACAATTTTGTCGTGTGGTTGTTGCCGTTTGCCGTTTTCGTCGTGTGGGGTCATGCTTATCTATGTGACTCCAGAATATGACTTCAACCAATATAGCTTTGTATAACTTCTGCAGTTGGCACACTACCTATTTGACGTCTCCCCCAGGATTACGATACACTTTGAAACACGCAACGAAATACAGTCCGAATAACGGATTCTCATTTTGGAAGCAAGAAACCGATGAAAAGTTGATACCTACTCGGGTAAACAAATAAATGTGGAATTTATTCTAAAGAACACTCGGAGATTTCTCCGAGACATTGGTCCGAATAGTATGTACGCATCGTTCAGCGGAAAATTACGTATTTTGAATCGTTTCTGGTCCGTGATTTTAGGCTGAATGATTGTAGGCTGGAAAATGTTAGGCTAAACGATTTTTATAATGGACTAATAAAACCAAGCAGTTTTATAGGTGACTGATAAACGATTACCTATTTCAGCTGAACCGTTTGTGGTTTGGGGATTTTAGAGTAATCTATTCTAACGTGATCGATTTTAGGCTGGGCAATTTGATCATGAACTATTTTAGGTTTCTAAGTTTTAGGCTAAAATACAGTAAATTTTACACAGCCATTCAAACATACAGAATATACTATTTAACTAAATGACCTAATAACTTCAATTATAAAGGACATATTTATTTAAAAACTACATATTAGGCGGTTGACTAAAGCACTTGTCTTTGACAATAATTCAAGAGTTATACTTATTGTGGAGTCCAAGTATCGCCTACAAGATAATATGCGAAAATGCGTAGGTAACCCCGCTTCCCTCCCGGCAAAGAGATTTATTCACAATGGGGTGAATTTTATAGAACATACATATTCCCCTTCTTAAAAGTTAGTTTACACTGTACTGCATGATTTAATTCGAGAAGTATTAGCCTCGAAAGAAATTATGAAAGGAGAGTTTGTATTTGTTCAGTGTGGTACACGGGGAAGTAACAATTATTTCTGCCCAAGACTGATTACTGGCGTACCCAGAATATATTTTTTTTTCCTTACGTGTAGTGAAAGAGGAAGATTTTGAGTATAAACATCGACGCTGTGAAGTAATTTAGTCAAAGTTATTATTTTACAAGCTACGGGAAAAAAAGGAGCAAACATGTGTTTGGTATTAATACTAATTTCAGACCTACATATTACTGACGTGTGGCGTATATAGGAAGTGATAGAAGCGGCGCTGTCACTAACCCCCCCCCCCCCCTCCAGCTTAAACCAGTGTAGGGACTTTCGGACGACACGTGTCGCCCATTAACATATACCGAGGTCAAGCCGAGATGTAGTAGCGCGTGCAGCCATTACACATGTCGCTGCAGCGCAGGCCTCCTCCGTCTGCCCTAGCAAGCCCAGGGAAATTTGTAAACGCCAAGAAATGACGAGATAGTCAGGCGTATTTCCACCCGAAGTCAAGAACACGCCAGAGAAAGCACGCCTGACAAGCTTGAAGGTGGTGCCACAAGCACTACTCCCCCCCCCCCATAACCAACCCTGGGGCAACTGGGACACGCGCTGCGGAAGGAAAGCTGAGACGGTAAGTTTTAGGGTGCAGGTCACTCATCCTTCCACCCACCAACAAGAACTATGGCGCGTGTATGAAGTATGCTGTGGACTGCGCCTTCCTCCCATCTCCCACCCCCCAACAAGGGAGACACATGTAGGAACTCTTAGGGAGAGAGACCAGAGAGTATATAAGCGAATTTACTAGAGAAGAGGGTGTAAGTTCGTTATCACCGCACAAAGAGATCAGTTGGTCAGTTTTGATCACCGCGCCAGCCGAGAGAGTCCGTCGGTTCAGTCATATTGGGGCAGTCGGAAGCTGCGATACTCCGCACCGAGAGAGTAAGTCAGTGCAACAGTTACCAAGGTCGGGATATCGGAACCCGGCCACGCCCGTCAGTCGCATCAGTCAGTCACCACATTAAGGGGTCAGCCATATCGGGATGCGAAACGCGGGGCGCAGGGCAGAAGCAGTTAGACAGTTACCGGAGTCACGTCGGACGAGTAGTATCACCACGCCGGGACGCGAGTCAGTCAGTCAGTACCGCATCAGTCAGTTACAATAACGCACCAAGAAAGTGGAGTCGAGTGGTGAGCTATAACGAGGAACGCCATGTCGAGCTACTGGGATTAGTCCAGTGCAATGCTGCTCCGAGGTTCGGGGTGGGGTCCCACCAAGGGCCACCTCGCCGGGACGTGGTAGGGAGGTAAGCAGTCAGTTACTACCCTACGCCGAGAACGGAGCGAATGGTGAGCTTCAACGAGAAGCGCCACGTCGAGAGGAAGCCAGCTGAGTGCAATACACCAACAACAGCCAGACAGAGGGCCTATAACAGTTTCATCTAGCTAACCAGATCTCATCAACTGCCGGAACAACTACCACGAAAAATGTGCAGGTAAGTAACCATGTCGTCACTCAGGGACCTAACCTGTCACCTAATGCCCCCAAATCGTCGAAAGCGTAGCCAGAACATTGAACTCGCAGGGTGTTAAAGTATTAGTACTTCCCGCAACAGTGCCGGCAATGTAAGAATGAATTCCCGTTGAATAAACCGGTTCAAAACTAAGTCGTGATGAAGTCATTGTTTGATACCCTCAACCTTCAAGGCACCTATAGTCTGTGCCAGTTAACCTAACTGTAGACCATACGAAGCATTCTGTACACCACAGGTGGGGAGTAGCGTCATTATGCATGTGTGTACATACACGTCATTTAAACGATAGACTGAAAGTAAAACCTTTTTTAATTTCTTGTCATTTCGGATTGGCGAGAGGACAAGGACCCCTTTCCGTTCCATTAGCCCCTGGACTACCAACGAAACATCCCTTAATAAATTGCATGGCGCTGAAGTTCGCAATACATATTTTTTTGCCAACATTCGCGCTTCCTCGCATATTGCCACGTGATAGTACACCGCCCGCCATGCTCGTGTTGCACTAGGGAGATTCCCAGTGGACCACAACGGTGACACGGAATAATTCCCCTATAAATAAGTCTCCGCACGCCATTATGTTTTTAGCACGTGTTCCCTTTGCACGGATTTTATGTGTCCCCACTAACATGATTTAACGACCTTTCAGTGGAAGAGCTTGCTTATACCTGAGGGTCGTTACAATATATAGAATATCTGATCGGGAATTACACTTTACGTGCTCACATTTCTGTTGTTTCGCTGGGTGTTTTTCCGCCGAGGTATTAAAGTGTTTGCTTTAATTGCAAATGTCAAATCTTGTACATTTCATTTTGATCTACAATGAACTTACTCTGTAGACATAACTATACAACCGCGCTCATACTAAAGCCTATTACTATGCACATGAAAAGTTCCTTTGCAATACAGAAAATTTGAATCAAATAATATTTACGAAATTTGAATAACAGCAATTTGTAACGGGTTGTTACTATCTTAGCATTATGAGAAGAAATAGTAGACATAATATTACTAGTAAATAAAAAATGTATTTAATAACAATTTTTTTTTCGTTGAAACTGTACTACAAATTAAAAAGAAAATACATAAATTATTTCTAATATATACTTTTCTGAAAACAACAGTCAGCTAACAACAAATAAAATTATGTACATTTTTAAAATTGACTGCAAATTTAAAAAGTATAATTCAAAGTTTATCCGATTTAAAAAAAATGCTTAAACCTCGATAATGCATTTCCTTTGAAAACGGATTCATTGATTTCTGTTTAGTTCCTTCAGTTCGTAGCAACTATTTAAGTTATACAGATTAAATAATTCAAATTATTGAGCCCTGATAATTTATCAATGCCCACTCTTCATGCACAAATTTGAAAGCGGAGATTGCTTGAACTGTAAATAAATGTAGTCTTCATAAAAAAAAACTCATCTAGTTATGCCAAAGACGGGACTGAAAACCAATATAAGTAAATATTGGTAAGTAAGCACACTTCGTCCAGAAGATTTTGAGTATTATTCTTTTTTATCGCGCAACTAATGACTCTGTAACCTATTCATATTAGCAGAAAAATAAGAGTCTGGCTTACACAATAACTCACCGCGCACGAAGGATAAACAGAATATTCAGCGTCATTCCTGTAGACATTTCTGAAGTATTCGTGAAGTAACCCGTGGGTTTAAAATTTGCATCACTGTCTTTGTGGGTGCGATAAATAATGAGCTGGACATTCATAACCGAGGCGGCGTTGTCAAAGTACTCTAACACTAGATTTGAACTATAAGGAATAAATCAAATGTTAATCAAGTTCATACATATCTACATTATTTTTTTATTCGCCAAAGTTTGAAACACGACAGAGTTAACTGAGCTGGTCATCGAAAAATTCGTTATTTTATATTTGTACGAAATGCTGTTCAACCTATAGACATTACTTACAAGTACTATTTCCTCGTAGAATTTCTTTAGACGGCAAATTTTTTAAAAAGTAACCTGCCAAAATAACAATTTCAGTTTTTTTTTTTTGGATATATAAATAATAAATTTAACACACAGAAATGAGATAATTCACATTGAAATGAGATACCCACTAGGTACTTAACTACGGAATCCTTACAATCACGCTCTAATATGCCTTCCCAACTTTTAAAAATCGCTCAAAAAGAAATTATTTAATATGTTTTATTTGTAGCCGTCTGTGATGTTTTGTAAAATAAGTTTTTCTAAGCATACGTTAAAATTAATTAATGCGTGATCTTCCTGTCACGCTTGTAAAATTTTCTGAGTTAAGGGGCTTGCCTAACAGTCTGCTTAACTTGATTGTATAGTATCTGAGTTAAGGGGCTTGCCTAACAGTTTGCTTAACTTGATTGTATAGTATCTGAGTTAAGGGGCTTGCCTAACAGTTTGCTTAACTTGATTGTATAGTATCTGAGTTAAGGGGCTTGCCTAACAGTTTGCTTAACTTGATTGTATAGTATCTGAGTTAAGGGGCTTGCCTAACAGTTTGCTTAACTTGATTGTATAGTATCTGAGTTAAGGGGCTTGCCTAACAGTTTGCTTAACTTGATTGTATAGTATCTGAGTTAAGGGGCTTGCCTAACAGTTTGCTTAACTTGATTGTATAGTATCTGAGTTAAGGGGCCTGCCTGCCTTGCGCTTGAAATGCGGTGCAGTGCGTTTCAAATTACGCTTTTTTTTTCCCACGAAACTATTAAAAAATGCGTCCAATGAGCAGATGTACGAAAATAACTCACACTTCAGACGAAGGTTGTTGAGTGCTTTCATGACGTCACGTACATTAGAAACACGATTTCAGAGCACTCAAACGTGGCTAAAGACGGCGTTTTTTTCACAGCGCTGTATCTCAAAATATACGAGTCACATACATGCAGAAATACACAAGGGTCCTGCAGGGAACGTGCCTGAAGACTTTCCGCCAATGAAATATTAAGACCACCGCTGAAAGTCCGACAGGTACACGCGGTGCGACTAGGACACTGCACGCCTTGGGCTTAGCGGCGATGGCGCACTTGATGCGCGTGGCAGTGTCGCCCTTATCGCTCCCGCACTTCTCGATCTTAAACGCGTAGAAAAAAAAGCTTCAAGTAGACGGAAGCCTTAAAACGTGTTTAAANAAACGCGTAGAAAAAAAAGCTTCAAGTAGACGGAAGCCTTAAAACGTGTTTAAATTTAGTGTACTAGCATACTGAAGTACTTATTCACGTAAATAATGCACTAACCTTATTCAAAGACACGTCGTTTAGACAGTTGTGTATAGTTTATTCACTGCATTTTCCCCCTTTTTGAATCCAACCTTTGAAAAATCATCCCATGTATGGCGTGTTTGGTTTCCTATGTATTATTCCACGTATCACAAGCCTGTGTTAGCATAAAAGTACCTTATTTTTACTTGAACTCAACTTACACTAATACTTTATGTATAAATGACAATTTTAAATTTATAATTTATTTGAATAAAAACACTTAGGAAAAAGGCGTGTTGGTAATGCCTTGAAAGAAATAGTTCTTATGCAAAATATTATTGCACTCAGTGCTCACGAACGAGGTGCGTTGTCCCTTTAGTGTAGTTTTCTAGACACGGCCGAGCTTTGTTTGCCTGAGGCGGAGGAGTATCCTGGAAGTAGAACTTCAGCAGGGCTTCAGAAAAGTTGAAATAACCGTGAATGCAGTAAAGCAGTTCAACGTTGGCACACGGAGATGGTTACCACGCAGGCAGGGCATTCATTTTTTTTCTCGTAGTTCATGCTGTTGCCGCTATAATGTGTGACAAGTCTAGTAATAGGCGAAGACCCGTCCAAATAGTTCAGACAAGAACATATCAGGGCAAGTAATTATAGATACGTAATTAACAAGCGTGTCCTTGCGACAGGGATACGGCATTAGACGCGGCCCGTATATTTGTGTATTGTGTTGCCAGAAGGAGTAATTTTTTTTGTGTTTAATTATGTTAACGAGCAGTTTTGAAGAATACCATTTCACACATTTCCGTTGACGTTATACGTTGTTCATGAACATTCCTTTGGAATATTTTCTTGTACCGTACGTTAAATTATACTTATAAAGCGTACGACGTAACTACAAAGTAATGCAGCCAACTTTTTTAAATTATTGCTTATTATTTTCTAGTTTTTTGTATTCTCTCTATCAGAAGAGTGTACAGTGCAATAAATGTTAAGGTATCGTATACTTTTAACGTAACTTCGTGTCTGGAAAAACCCCAGTACTGGCTATGACAGAGAAAAGTAGCAAGAGGATCCAAAGCCACTCTCAGACAATCGTGGATTGATTGGTCCGGCATCGCCAACTTCCAGCAGAGAATTCCACTGCGTGATTGGTCCACGATGGTTGACCCGTCTGCTGGGGCTGGAAAAAATGGGGGGGGGGTGCGGTAAGAGGGCAGATGGAAGAGGACTAACTCACTGAGGGGAAATAACAAATGTCGCGATGCTCCTGGGTTTGAGAGTTTTTAATTAGTTTCTACAGTTCTTCCTTTTTCTCTCTCTCGTTTAGGAATGTCCTTTTTTTTGTGTGTGTTTTTCCTATGCCACGCGTTCTCCTTTCTCGTATTTTCTTAATGCAAAAGTTTTTTCGTCTTTTTTTTTTCTTGCAAAGCAAGAAGGAGCAAATTTATCTTCTTCGCTGGTTCGTTTGTTTTCCCTTTCAAACACAACTAAAAATATATTTCGTATGTTGTGACTTACGTGCAAAGTTGCAAAACTCGCGTAGCATCGACAGTAATACTCGCTACGTTCAGTTCTTCTAGGATTTTGTTCACGGCCAAGTAGTAGACGAGACATTTTTTTTATTTAACATGTTTGTTCAAAGCAGTCTGTGAATATTACGATATTCGTTTCTGGTTAGGGTATGGGGATAATTTAATTCCGACCTGCGTGTAGTTTTCTATGCTGCTCTAGATAAAATGAATACAACAAAGTGACTTGTAATTCGGGTGAAAGCAGTCGTGTGTTATACGTGAAGTGAAATACGCAGGTCGTATGGCAGCATAGGAAGATTTTTGCATACCGGGGAGGGAGGAGAAAAGCTACACTTAAATAGAGTAAGTAGGAACTTGAAAAAAATAAATAAATTACGTGTGGGGAGTGCACCCAGGGCAAGGCAACATCCTCCGAGTGACGGTCTTTCCAGCTGGGACCCGTAGGTGACCGTCATCCCCGGACATGACAGAAATGAGACCCTATAATGGAGCGGCGCTGGAATGCAAGGGCGAGGGAAACGGGAGCACCCCGAGAAAACCCACCGGCAAGCGGCATCGTCCAGCACGATTCCCACATGCGAAGATCCGGGAGTGAATCCGCCGGGGATCGAGCCCGGATCGCCGTGGTGGGAGGCGAGCGCCCTGGACACTACGCCACCGCTGCCCCTNTGAATCCGCCGGGGATCGAGCCCGGATCGCCGTGGTGGGAGGCGAGCGCCCTGGACACTACGCCACCGCTGCCCCATAGGAACTTGAAAACTATGCGGGGCTATCAGGGTATAATAACAAGGGGATAGTAGTTCGATTTTTTTACATGGGAAACGTGATAGAGTTTGACAATGGCAGGCAATTCTTTTTTCGAGGAACTCGCATTTTCTCGCCGTTACATTTTGTCGCTTGTCTATCATAAGATCTGATTTAATTCAGTGGTTTCAAGAACAATGGCCATTTACGATTCGGAATTAAAGGGTAGCGTGACTTAAGAAGTCTTATTTTTTACTTATTAACATCAGAGTGTTATTCGGGTTCGATGCCAGATCCACGGTTTTTGAAGATGACGTCTTAACCATCTCGGCCATGCAGGTAAAACCTACTCCGGTAAAAAAATTGCTGTTGTATGCATTTGTAAGGTCTCAGTCCGCTTTCATCCCAGGATGCAACTGATATATTAATTCATTTAAGCCTTTAATTTTTAACGCAATTGTTTTTTTTTATAATCGAAATGGAAAAGTCGTTCATAAAATATTAATAACGTAATGCAGTATAATTTATTTAAAATTTCAAACGAGTTAAGGAGTAGTACTTATTAAATGAATACCAAACATTCACTTCGTATTCAATATTAATAATGGCGAAAGTTTCTGTAAACCATTTTCACCAATTATATGAAGTGTTTATTACGCACCTCAATATGTTCGCAAATTTTAATTTTTTCATTACTAATAATTTAGTGCCATATCAAAGCTGAAATCCATGTACTCTAAAAGAAGATAATCGTCTTCAATCAATTTAGCGTAGGACATAGTCTAATATGAAAACCTAATTTAAGGTGGAGGTGTTGAATATTTTCTCATAAACATCTCTTTGATTTTGTCAGTTTTCGACGCGAGATTTGTTAGTGTAAAATATGTTTCAGATAATTTACTTTGTGCGTTTTTTTTTTTTTTTTTTGAAACGTCGTGGACGGTAGTGAAGCTTTTGGTTTCATAATTCAAAGGAAAATTTTATCGATTACATCGGTTCGAGTACAAAGAGAACTCAAACGTACATCCTAGTGTAAACTCAGCTAGCAATGTTTTCATGTCTATAGTCAAACCATGGTTACTTACAACATTTCTAAAGCCCTGCTATAGTTCTAATTTCAGGCTATTCCTCCGCCCCTTGTAAACAATACTCAAGTTTTGTAAATCATACCAATGCGACAACGCACCGTATTTGTGGGCAGGCAGTTAAATAATAATATTTGACGTGAGAACTATTTCTTACATAGCATTACCGACACGCATATTTTCTCTCTATTTTATTAATATTAATTATAAATATAAATTTTAATTAACAGATAAAAAGGTAAAAGTAAAAATTCCGTTGAACAAAAAATTCGATTTTTTTTTTTTATTAACAGACGTATAAAACTCTTGTTTCAGACATAGAGTGACTTTTCAAAGGGTTTGATTCAAANTTTTTTTTTTTTATTAACAGACGTATAAAACTCTTGTTTCAGACATAGAGTGACTTTTCAAAGGGTTTGATTCAAAAAATGTGTGAAGATACTGCGACGGGACCATGTTTTTTATTGTTCATACAGCGTAAATCAAGAGTATCGGGTTAATGGCCAATACTAAAGCCACGAAATTAATCTTTATGCTATAGCTCGCGTCGTCATTCTTCAGTATTTAATCGTAAACCCACCCTTAAAAGCTGAAGATTTGTTTCGGAACCAGCGCAGTAGTTTTACGCACACCCTGTCCCTACACTCCGTGATGACTCAATACGGGTATCCGATACCACACGGTCGTGCATTATGTCCGGAAGGCAGGATGCTTNGGCATACAGTAGAAGATTTCGAGTTCTGAATGGGGTTTGTGGAGGGGGTGCGTTTGAGGTGGAGCCAGTGGTGGGAGGTTTCCTTCGAGGTCTGCTGATGTGTTGAACCGGTCGTTAATCTTAATCCCGGCGTCTGAACCGCCAGCCACGAAAAACAGCCCCCAAAGATTCCCTCCCCTGCCCCCTCCCCACACATACAGTCTTCGAGGTTCAGCCCAGCCAAAAAGACCCGTATCCGTCTGCTGCTGTGTCTCTCTCGGCGCGTGATGGTGAAGGCGGAGAAAATAATGGTAACGTAATAATGACGGCTTGGAAAGTTCCTGCAATTCGAAGATAAGACAGCGCACGATGGAATACTTGCAACACTCTCTGGCTGGTTGGCCACGGAAGACAGGAATTTTCTCCAACTTGCCAGACAGGTTGATAAAATCGTTCAGCACTAGCTACCTATATACGTATTTAAGAATTTAACAGAGCTAACACCTAACCACGGACATTTCGTTGGTCACAAAACCAAATTAAGAGTTCCCCCCACAACCACAGTCGTTCTTTATATAAAAAGTAATTCGCGTTCCTAGCGAGCGTGGAATGACTGGCAGCCCGAAACAAAATCTTACCGTAATAAATCCAAGTCCTCTGCAAGGCTATATACCCATATTATATGTGAGTTTGTAAGTTGCACTGAAATACATAGAAAATTAAATTGTGAAAGAGTTTGATGGTTAGGAAATGATTATTTCATGTTCGTATATTAAGCACATTAGTTTAAATTAGCCCAAGAATTATTATAATATTTCTTTCAATTCTGTTGTTATTATGTGGAATAGGTATATGCTACACATATTTGTAATATTCTCAGATTAATTACATTAGTTTATATTAGCTTATTTGAAAATTTTATGTACATTTTTATATAATGCTGGTGTTATATTATAGTGAATATTTTACACTTATTTGTTGAATCCCGAGCTATGGCCGAACTTTACGAGGGGTAAATGAATACATTAATTAATTTTACTCGATGTTCTTCGTCTTCGGCATCACTGCTGTCTCAAAGGATACAACCGTTGTCTGAAACCCCCATTTGACGGGTTTCGCGATTGACGGTTTTGGGAGAGACAAAGCAACGTGTTTGAGCAAATCCAATCGATCACATTTCAAAAGTCGTGGGCCGAGAAAATGCGAATATTTAGATAAACGTACATTTGCGTGGTCCCCACTGACATCCCGATCATAGCATGCGATCACACTGATTAAAAAAATTATCGAAAAACATGTTCATTGACACGCTCGGATAATGAAATTAGCTTGTAACAACGGTAAATAACTCGTTTTGTATTAAGGAACATTGCACAGAGTTTTTGTAAATTTAAGCGTTTCCGAAGAGCAAGTTTCGTCAGTCGTCAACTTTAAATAATATAGCTTTGTGCAGCGTGTAATAACACCTTCAGCTTTAATAGACCTATAATTATTTTGCTCATTTGGATTTTAAAAATGTGAATATCCTGGCTTATTTCACCATATTTGCATATTTGCTAATACTATATGAGGTAATTAATCGATGTTACCAAATATCCAATCTAAAAGGTATACTAAACATTTATATCAAAGGCAGGTTTGTGTAATTAGGAAAATTATTAATAATTTAGCGTTCTGCTAAATGTCTCATTAACAATCACACAAGTAGTAAGTCGATTGTGCTGTTTTCTGCTCCAAATAACTCGATATATAAATATATATGCACACACACACACACACACACTGTATTCAAATAATAATTAGTTATTTTACCTGTTAAAATTAAAATGTTTGCTGTTTAAGTTTGTATGTGTGGCAAGAGCAGTTTTGCTCTCGTGAAGCACGTTTAATAAATTAAAGGTTTTGTTAAATTACGTCAAGAAATTTGAGCTTCTTTCGACATTTGCTGGCACACTCTACAGCAGTTAATTTCAGAGCTGCTGTTTAATATTTCTTCAAAATAAAATGCTAATTTTGTGATAAGGGGCGGCAAGGGCTGGTATTGTGGATATGTGTGTGTTTCAATTAAGGTTTAAGGCGAATCACTTACCTGGAGTTATTTTTTTGTCTGCACCCTAAATGTGAATACATAAGAATTTCACTGTTTAAATCAGTTAACAGCACCTGACATATTTAACAGTCACTTCAGTCAATTTAACTGATACATTAGTGAACAAAATGCCAGTTATCCTTCAATTATTGATTAAGAGACATTTTCTACTAATTAATCAACCATTTAAATTTTATGTTTTTCAGAATTTTTTTTTGACAGGTGGGTCAGTTAAACAAGGTTTATAAAATGAAATTACACATAAACTAATAAAACCCATAAAATACGTGTTTTAAAATGTGGGTTTCGTCTTCTATAATAGAATTTTACGAGGTTGCATAAATATTCCACCTTTCATTTCGTTTTTGCATCTTTAATTTCGTTTTAACGTCGTTCATTTCGTTTTCGCGTAATCGTCATAGCGTTCGCTTTGAAAGTTTAAGCTGCAATAAATATTGCGAAGTGTGTGCATTCACACGTACTGTTTGTATTAACAATCATAATATTACAAATTGAAGTAAATAAGAAAAGAAAGAACATACAACGTAAAGCTACATATTTTCTATAAAAAATTCTAATACGTATACTTATTTTCCACCATACATCCCATACGGCTTGGTAGTTCAATTGCACTGAACAGTTCTGTAACCGGATATTTGAGGGTAGCAGCAAAAGAATGTTCTGTTAGGTTACCACAGTCCTACTTGTTGTGGGAACAATCCACGTGTTGTTGAAGTTGTTCCGTTGGAGGTACTATCTGGTTTGTGGTAGGAATACAGTGCCCTGCTCTAGCGACCATGTCGTACAGTAGCAAATACAATTACAGACAGGAATACAACAGGTAGCTCTGTTGGTATTACTATATATGTTAACAATATCTAGACGCTAACTACATACTATCGGATGTCTGTCCCTATTTTAACAGTCTAGATAGTTCCCACAACAATTTTGTCTTTCTCAGTGTGTACGAGAGTACCATGTATCTACCTTGATGTCATTCCAGGATTGTAGCTCAAAGAACACTGGGAAATTTTACAAAAGATTCGTTCTTTCAATAGTAATATTTACATTCAGGGATAATGGTAACACGTTCAGGATCGTTATTAATTTTTTCATTGCAGGAATGAATAGGCTACTAGTCATTATGTAGATACGGGTTTGTTTGCGGACGGTCATTGACAACTGCGCATGCAGGTTTCCACCCGCTATTTTTCTAAATAGCGTTCCCATTCTAACAGGACCACCAAAACTAACCAAGGATGTTAGGGGAATGCGCGATATTACCGTAGAGGGAATATGGGGTAGAGTACGCATACCACATGCGCAGTAGCCCATAATCCGTGTTCCAGCTGCTTGTATGTCAACTGCACTGTCAAAACACACGTGGATAGCATTTGAGGTTAGGAAACTTTAAAAAAAGTAAGTGCTTCAAAAAGTTTTTACACTTCACCTTACCTAGTTCTGATGATACTATAACATACTCCAGTTGGTCAAAAAAAAACGTTTTATTCCAATGAAAGGGGGATTCAAAAAAATGCAAACAAAGACGTTTATTTCGGTTTATTTTGACGTTTGTACTGGAGAATGGTGAGTCAATGTTGGGTACATTTGTAGAAGACGAAAATAATTCTGCTTCATCTTAAGTGTACTGTTTTTACATTTTATAGTAACATAACATTCACAACCTCGTAATACTAGTTGAATGAATGTTTTTTTTTGCAGTTTAAAATAACCTACGATCGTTTGCAAAGGCTGTTCACGGTAAAGTTAGCACTTTTAAAATCAACATTTGAAAAAAAAAAANAATAACCTACGATCGTTTGCAAAGGCTGTTCACGGTAAAGTTAGCACTTTTAAAATCAACATTTGAAAAAAAAAAAATATTACTGCAATTCATACATGCAACCGTACACACCGACATTCAAGCTCCTAGTTAAGTTGGCAAANAAAAAAAAAATATTACTGCAATTCATACATGCAACCGTACACACCGACATTCAAGCTCCTAGTTAAGTTGGCAAAGAATTTAGCAAAAGCGTCCTAAGGGTTGACGTATCGCGAGTGTAACATTCAAATTTGTGGTCAGTCAAACAGTTTATTTTGCTTTATACACTTTAGAATATTAATTAGCACATCAATAACACATTTTTGTTCGTACAGTTTCACGTTCTCACTTGACTGGCGCATGAATAAAGTCGTACGTCCCATGGCAATGTTGATTTTACGTACAGCGGAAGGATACAAGACGAGGAGAAAAGCAGATCTCAAGCAGGGCTTTCAAAAGTGCTCAATTAATCGCGAACAGCATCTAAATAAGGTTGTCGTTTTCACAAGCTTATGTGCAGCAGCCACGGACACGTTTGTTCACATGCGCTTATCGTTACGTAATTAAGGCGGAAGAATACACAGCGAGATGAAAAAAAAAAACGCTCCAAGAAGTTTTTGCGGATCAACAAAATGGCGTTCACCAGCAGTAAACATGCCGGAAGGTCGTTTTCACCAATCAGCGCCTCGTTACTTTGTTTTGCTGAACGGTGTTCTAATTTCAAATAAAATCCACGCCGTTTTTGCTAGTCGTATTGGACGTATTGTTTACTAAATATCACAAAATAATATTTTTATTTTAGTTTTTTTTTAAATCAAATTAATCTAATTTTGCAACGCTCACTATTGTCGTGCAGTGTAAAACCGAATGAGAGTATTTATCAGTGGTGTCATATTCGTTGTGAATTACGCATTTCGCATTTCCTGACGAGCGCCTAGCTGAAATTTACTTATGACATGCGACATGAAGCAGTGCAAGTTCACTGTCGGGACGCGAAGATTGGTCGCACGCAACCAGAGAGATCGGTCTACCTCGTCTTCAGTACGTGGGCAGCACGGCCTGTATATGGGGTGCGCGCGCATCAAAGGAGCCGCTACACAGTTCCTCCTCTGTGTGCTTAACGTGCTCTGTGCTCACCGTCGCCCTCGGCTCCGCGGACTTCGCGCGCACGTGGCTGTTATTTCTCGACGACCGAAGCGGACTAGGAATGTCGGTACGACGGCGGGGCTCAGCTGGCGTTATGGATGCACGCTGGTGCCGTGATCCGCATGGGAATCGCATCCCTGGACGCGACCACGCTGCGTGCGAGGACGAGGCACGCGTGGCAGGTATAGCCCGTTCGCGGTTACTTCCAACTTTCCTGAAGCCCTGCTAAAGTTCTATTCCCAAGGACATTCCTCCGCCTCGCGCAAACAAAGCCTGACCGAGTGTAAAAATAATTACACCGAAGGGACAACGCGCAGCATTCGTGCGCACTCAGTATAATAATATTTTCCATAAGGATTATTTTTTACTAGGTATCAACGCACCTAAATTCCTTATTTTTAAAACCACATTAATTAGAAATTAAATACTATAATTTATAAATAGATTACGAGTTACATTTCAAGCTAACAAAAAATAAGGTACTTTTATGTTAAGGCAAGTATAAAGTGCTCGTGATATATGGTATATTTAGTAAACAACTAAGCACGTAATACATGGGGTGATTCTTAAAAGGCTCGATTCCATAAATGTGAAAAAAAAACTGCAAACAGACTATAGCAGTAGCGTAACAACGTATAAAACTTAAGGCTCCCGCCTATCTGGAGTTTTTTTTCCCGCGTTTGAGGCCGAAAAGCGCAGGGGCGATAAGGGCGACACTACCACGCGCATCAAGTACGCCATCGCCGCTACGCGCAAGGATCTGAACTGACGTGCAATGTTATCGTCGTTAGTAGTTTAAGTAGTATGTATGTAAGTACCTATGGGGCGTTCAGCGGCGACCCTATTCTTCTATAGGCGGAAAGTCTGTAGGGTGGTTCAATGCAGGGCCCTTGAGTAGTTTCGTGTGTATCTGACGCTGATGTTTTTGAGATGCGTCTTGGAAAAGCCATTTTTAGCAATTTTGGAGTACTCTAAAATGGTGTTTATAATGTGCGTGACGTCTTGAAAGCACTCAACAGCTCTAGTCTTAAGTGTGTTTTCTTTTCGTAGATCAGCACATTGGACGCACGTCAATTACTATCACACTTTAACGCAGTTCAATCTCCGGGTAGGCATACCTGGCACTTGAATTGCTTTACAGCGTGTTCGATAATGACTATACTGAAAATTAGCGTTAAAGATGCCAACCTACGGCGAAACGGAGTATACACACGCAACACACCTCCCGACGCCGCCGCCTATTACTCGCCCTCGAACTTTACCTTCCGCATTGCCATGGCCATGCGCACGGTTACCGGATTTGGGGGCGGGGCTGTACGCTATACCAGCAAACACCACCGAGATTATTCGTTACGAATGACTGCATAACAAAAAAAAAACCTCAGTGCCGTCGCAAGCATAGTGCACAGGTGGCTTACGAGTCGCTGGAAAGGAAAACCTCCCACCTAAAAAAACGAAGCGGACAAAGGAACGCACAGAAAGATGACAGCCACAGAGGAAGAGTAAAGTACTGGTATTTGTAGAGAAAGGGGGGGGGGGAAAGCACTGAAATAAAAAATAAATTCAAGTAAGATTCGACCACCAGTTACTACAGTGCTCGTTCGATACGAATACCATTTCATATTCACAACCCCCGTTAGGATAAGCGTTGAGTCCCCCACGAAATGGCTATAAACCCCAGGTCGGAGACCCAACATAGATGCCAAATCCCGTGCACAAGTACGTGCATGAGTTATTGTGGAATGTGAAATAGTGCACACATCACGACATATCAGTAACACGCCTGGCAGTGTAAGCACACCTCTTGCACCGGCTACATCGTGCCATCATTCAACAGCGCCACCATCCATCAACAGCAACACTCCTGGCAAGACGAATATGACTCTTGCATTTGATACAGAATTCTGCTGAGATAAAAAAAAACGTAGTTGGAACAGTGCACAAGTACGCACATGAGTGATTGCAGAAACAGTGCATACAGCATGACATAGCGGTAACACGCCTGGCAAGAATACGATACCTCTTGCACGTGTTACAGCATGCCACCATCCATAAACAGCAACAATAGCATGACTGGCAATATGAATATGGCTCTTGCATGAGCTGTAGCATACTGATGGAAAAAAACACATAAATGGAACAAATTATCACAAACATCATTCTTTGTGGGAGAGAGGAATGGAAGCGCTTCAGCGTCAACAATCTCGGGGCGAGGAATTGCCTCCTACTATGAATACCAACCCCATTCGTTCTCCCGGTGACAGACATATATATGATGACACATGCCTGTTCCAAAGGTGCGAGTCCAGAGAGCATCAACCATGATAACCGTAAGGGAAAGTATGTATCCTATCATCACATTTCTGACGTTTATCGTTCATCCACGAAAGAGCCAGTTTGTTGGTACATTATGTATACACTTCGTGATGGTGAGACCGAATGCTGTTGACCTGTATTATAATTATTTGTTGGTTCAATAATATGCATTTATAGTCGTCTAAGGTGATGGTATTTTGCATGACACTCTTCTGTATCCCTTTGGCTCGCTTCACAACCTTATCCGTGTATCTATATCCATATAGCAAGACAGCCGTCCAGACCATTCTTTCTCATCTAGAGTTTCAAACAACCTTTGAATGAAAATTATCATTTCCCATGCTCTGTTCTTGTAGAGACGTTTTTCTACTTCATAAACTGCATGCAATTTTCAATTATTTTCCGTCGATGAGTTTGTACGGTGTCTATGTCGGTTTTGTTTACCTCCCTTTGTAGTTCAGTTTAGGTTAGCATGGGAGGTAAATAAATGTAGCTTCACTCGCGGCCATATTTGCCCAATCCCTATAAAGCCGCGAGCATGTACCCTTGAAGTTAAAATCTTCCCTGCATGCCTGTGCGTATAAGGCTCAGTCCTGAGGCGCACTTAGGTCCCATCCGTACCAAGAACTTCCGACGCACCTCTTAGTTTTAAGGGGCCAAGGTGGTGTAGTGGTTAGACTACTCGTCTCCCACTTAGGCAAACCGTGTTCGATTCCCGGCGCGGTCACTCCCGGATTTTCGCATGTAGGAATCGTACCGGACGACGCCACTGGTCGGCGGTTTTTCTCGGGGATCTCCCATTTCCTCCGGCCTTACATTCCAGCGCTGCTCCATCCTCATCTCGCTTCTCCCTCATCGGCTCTCAATACCTCGATGTTCAGAGCCGCCCAAATCTCTTCACTCTTAGAGTTAAGGTAGGTTAGAAAAAAAAATTCGCAGTTGAAGCGGCGGGTAGGAGGGCGCCGAGGTGCGGCTATGATGTAGTGATGGAAGGACGGCCACGCGTCGGCGTCCAGAGACGCTCCCATTCAAAGCGGCGTTGTGTTTGTTTAGAAGCGCGCGACAGTGGCCTTCGGACATCGGTCACGGCGCCCGTCGTGATGGAACGTCTTCTCGCGCACGTCCAGCGGGAGCACTCGCCGACTGCCAAAACAACCTGTCTGCTCCCACCGGGTGACGTCCGAGGAAGAAGACGGGCGTCCGTCCCTCGGGGCCCACTCACTGGTCGGCGTGGTGCAGGTTTGTCGACTCGACAGGCAAGCTACCCTCCAGGCCGCCATAGACAAAGACGTGCAGAATTCGCGTTATCTTTCGGCGAGAGGATAGACTGCACTGCCTTATACACAAGTGAGCGCAGTCCATGGTTTCAATGGCCTTAATCAACGTCGCCTACCTTCTTGAACTCCTTGAAAGAGGTGGGACACTCCACCGCTGAACTATTATTACTGGCACAAGATTTCTCCAACTCGTGCCAGACATACTTCCGGCCAATGACTGAAGTGGGCCAAACTCACGGTAACTTGCAATTCAATTTGTCCTTAAATAACAACGCGAAATCTTCAGGTTTCTAGCCATTGAGTAAATCAACATACAGCCACACCTTACCTCCGATTGAAGTACAACAGCACAATGCCGGCGAGGTCCAAACACTCAATCAGCGCGGAGGAGTGATCGGCCTACATCTCTGTTGACCAGCTACAAGCCCTGAACTGATACTGTGATGCGCCGTCCGCCCCCC
>NQII01001419.1:61884-101282 GCA_002778355.1 Clitarchus hookeri
CATACATCTGGGACCCTCACACCCAGAGGAACCTCTGGTCCGACCGAGACACTACCCAACCCCTAACGTCTCTCTAAAGGCCCTTTTCTGTAACCTTTTTACTGTCATTATATAAATACATTTACCGCTTAACTATCTTTACGACGCGAAATGGTATTCTGTAACTCGATATGTCTCAATAATGGTATTTCGAATGCCTCGTGACTGTATATATAAAGACAGGCCAACAAGGTGTCTTTATGAATGAAAGCGGAATGAAAATGGTCGACGTGTTGAGGTTAACTCTGGCAAACTTGTTCCACAGAAAAAAAAGTTTGAAAATGCCCTAAAAATAAGAAACGTTATATTCTGTTATATTTCCACAGAAATAAACGGTGTCTGGAATATAGTTAAGGAGTATATTTTATAATTCGCTAGAGATACTCTGGCTGCAACGTAACTACGAAATAACGGATACGGCCAGGGGTCAGTGTTGGTATCTCGTGATGCTCGAAATGAACTAGTGACATCTGAAATCTTGTAATTATAGAAATAAGTAAATTTATTTTATTAGTATTATTCGAAAATGTTTTAAGAAATAAATTTCATTTAAAGTTGAAACTTTACTATAATAAAAAAAAATTTTGTGACACAAGACAGTCTGTAATAAAGAAAAAACTGTAATTCAATAAGCAGATCGTTTATTTCAGGATACAGCCCGCTGAGTGGCGAAACGTAACCTACATCTTTGCACAGAGATATCAATAAAGATATGGTTTACAGAATGCCACATAAAGACGCTTACGAGTAACTATCATCATGGCCCTCTTTATCATCAAGACAATCACGTTGACTGTCTTCAAGCAAGCTCGTGTTAGAGAATGGTGCCCCAGGACAGTGCCGGAGCTCACTGTGTCCATCCTTCGCTGGGTAGATTATCCTCCAGATCTCCTTCAGCAAGCCAACACGGCTTGCTGAAGGAGATCTGGAGGATACTCTATTTTATTAATTAAAAACTTATTTAATTACTTAATTAAAAACAATAGATAAAATAAGAACTAAATATAAAATGCAATAGTACTTACTATAAAAATTTCTTCAAATATAAATAAAAAAATTGAAAACTTAATGAAATAATTTGATTAGGGTGAAAAAGCTTAAATGAAATTATTTGATAAAGGTGAAAAAAGCTTAAATTATATTATTTGATAAGGTTGAAAAAGCTTAAATGAAATTATTTGATAAAGGTGAAAAAAGCTTAAGTGAAATTATTTGATTAGGGTGAAAAAGATTAAATGAAATTATTTGATAAAGGTTAAAAAAGCTTAAATGAAATTATTTGATTAGGTTGAAAAAGCTTAAATGAAATTACTTGATAAAGGTGAAAAAAGCTTAAATGAAATTATTTGATTTTGGTGAAAAAGATTAAATGAAATTATTTGATTAGGGTGAAAAACCTTTATCAAGAATCCAGCCTCATCAATGGACCGGACGGCCGGTGTGGCGCAGTCGAGCGAACACAGAGGAAGCCGTAGTACGCCTTAAAGGGGAAGCCCTAGTAAACGCCTCAAGGTCACGTTCGGCAGCAAGGAAGCATAGCGACGACGATGGAAAATAGCACAAACAAGCTTCGCGCGTGGTCTGTTTCGTCGGAATTTTTAGCGGTGACTTAAGGGTTTTTGATACAGCAATCTGTTTCAGAAAAGATACAGCAATATCGCTATAGTTAAAAACACTGTTCTACAGAAGAATTATTATCGTAAACAGAGCGTTTCTTACAGAGACTTTTACACCCCTCAACAAACACATTTATATTTCAATAACGGAATTTATGAGCGAGCAACAAAATATCAACTTTCTTCTGTCTTGGAAATAAGAATTGCATTAAAATAATACACATTTTTTTTTCTTCTAAAATTGTAATAGATACAACTGCGTCCAATGAGATACGTGTGACAACTAGGCAGGTCCCTTAATCAGAATTAGGCTCGGTTCACACGAGCGGAAATTGTGCGGTGGCAGCCGCACCGACCGCCATGGCACACGGAGTTTAAATGTAACGACGGTTCGCGCGGGACGGATAAGTGTGCGGCAGCGGGAAGAGTGCGCACGCCAGCCGCACGGCGACCGCAGCGCTGCCGTGGGCTCTTCTTGTATCATATTGCATCGTCCACGCGAGCGGAAAGGCGGCAGTTGTAGTTGTGCGGAGAGCAGCTGGCTGACTGACGCCTTGCCGTGCTAATACCGGCCGGCATAGCTATTGTACTCTCCGTTTTAACACTCGCAAATCGCAATCCGACAGCAATGGGTAGGGCCAGTGACTTTTCGCGTAAAAATCGGAGCACACAGTAGACTTCAATACTATATGCACACCTCAACTGTTGGCTGCTGGTGCCGTGTCCGTCTTTGACCAAGCCACTCAGGACTAAGTAACTCCGACACTGAACCTTCGTGATTCGTGCGCAAACGGTTAACAAGGGTCAGAACAATTTTTAGCCAACCAAAGAAGCTGGACAACCTTACAGTGCTTTGGACTGTATCATGTCTCGAAATATTTTCGCGAAAGATAACTGCCCCTAGCAATGGGTGATCCGGTCGTAGAAGTGGTTTGAATGTAGGTTGAGAAAAGGTCGGTCGTGCATTTGGGACATTAGAAGTGTATAATACAAGGATAGAAGCAAGAAATATTCAGCATGGTATGTCCTTTTTTCCCCCCTTCAAATGTCACAGAATCTTCCAATGCAGAAAATAAAAGGGTTTTTGATAAATAATTACATCACAATATTTTAGTTTTGTAAATAACACAATAATTGTAATGGTATTCGATTGCAGATCATAAATTTAGTTCTATAGTTTTGGTGAACTTATAACAATTGATTTTCTTGTTTGACATATCTTCTGGCTCTTACATACATTTATATAAGTCACTACGTGTAACTAGCGTGAAGCTTACTACTTACATGTCAGCTAAATTTACAAATACGAAAATTAAATAAGCACATGCAAGTACCTACTGAAAAAAGAAAGGTTGTTAACAAGATTCAGGTTTTGCTGTCTTGCCATGGAACGCTACCAGCATCACTTAAAAAATAATTAGCTAGGCCATCTCTGTTTAGCAATGCTGATAGAAATCGTTCCCTTTCATCCAAATTCGTAAACCATTTTACAGTAAGTGAACCTTCAATTCGGTGTCCATCTGTGAAACGTACAAAATTGTGTGAAACATAAAAAGCATTTGTAATATCAACGCAACACCTTCAAAAAAATATAACCGTGCCTGAACAAACCACATTGATTTCGCAAGATCCCATTTCTTCGCCGACAGACACAGAGCTGTCCACGTTCTCTGATGATACACTGATGTACGGAAAAGGGTGTGTATAATCTTATAGTATGTGTTATAACGTCTTGTATTTTAATTTTTTCTCTAACAATTGATTTTTTAGAATAGTATAGTTTTAAAAGTGATAATAAATAATTTTTTATTTTGTTTCTTCTTAAGCATATTATTTACTGGTCACTATAATATATGCGTTATAACGAAAAGGTGAAAACATTTCAGTTTACAAACCATTGTACTTAGTTTTGTTTTACTGTAAGCAATAAATACATTAAAGTTCATTTAACTGGATCATAATATTAGTTATTATTAATTTAACCTTTCAACTACGCTGACCAAGTACTACAATCCATTATGTTTATTGTTTTGATGTGAAATAAAATATCGCTATTAATATTGATTTTAGTAATGAAATGTATTCTAGTAGTAGGAAATGACCTATTCACCCGCACCTGGCTGCTGGCTGTGGAGCCGCGGCACCGCAGTAGCCATCTTGGATGACGTCACGCCCAAACCTCCTGCTCTGCCATTCCTTGCCAATGTCGTCCATATTGTATTTCCCTTTTCCTCTGGAATTTTCCTTATCTCCCTTGGAATTTACATTTTTTCTCTCCTGCTCTATTATTCCACCACGAGTCTACATGCTCTTGCATTCCGATTATTTTTCTCGTGCTCTATCATTACGATGTTATTTTTCTCTCATGCTCTCGCATTTCTTCCTGTCACACGCAATCGTCCGTTCTATTCTTGGGGNTTATCATATTCCTTCTGGCCTACTTAATTTTCAACCTTTCCTCTGTCTGGCTTTTTGAGTCCGCCATCTTGGACATTCCCTGTTAAAACGTCGTCTGCTGTAGGCGGCCATATTTGATGCCCGCATCCACCACCAGAGTGTGCTAAGTCATCTTTAATTCTCGTGCCTGCTGCCCGCATCGTCTGCTGCAGGCAGCAATTTTTTTCCTGCGCCCGCCACCAGAGTGTTTGAAGTTCTACAGTTCGCGTCTAGGAGCACTGGTATCGGCGCAGCCATTCTGTGCATGTGTGTTGGTACACTCGTCGTCAGCAGGGATGCGCTATCATCTAGGAGGTGAGTTCAAACAGTGGGCGCCAGTCGAGCGTCTTGAACACGAGACCACAGCGACATCTAGGAGAATAATGTGGACAGACCTCGACATTATATATAAAGCGGCCATTGCATAGTTATTNAGACCACAGCGACATCTAGGAGAATAATGTGGACAGACCTCGACATTATATATAAAGCGGCCATTGCATAGTTATTAGAAGAAATATAGTAAATACTCGCATAGGCCTATGCACTCTCCAAACAAGAAACTCATCATCATTGCACAGAAGACTGGAGGCACTGTGTGCGTGCACGTACACAAACTTATTTTATGTGTAAGAGATATATAAAAATCAATAGCTAGAAAAAAAAGTCATTCTTGCATTCAGAAAAAAGAAGTTATATTAAATTTAAAAAATGGGCAGGTCTCATTTCTAGATAAAAGTTATATGCAANTTGCATTCAGAAAAAAGAAGTTATATTAAATTTAAAAAATGGGCAGGTCTCATTTCTAGATAAAAGTTATATGCAATCAAACAGAGCCAATTGCATTTCAACGTTCACGCGCCTCGATCACGCGCACACGTCTGTCTCTCCAACTTGTCCGGGCGTTCGAGAGTGCGTGTGCCTTGCTGTAGCATCGACTTGTCTGCGTGCGTGGTACGGGACGTAGCCGACACTCGCACGGGCGTGCAGGAAACATTTCTTTCCTATTGTTCTGTAACAACTAGCAGTAGGATAAAAACACTAATGACACCTACACGGCTTTTGTTAGCAGCAGCGAGGAAACTCATGAACAACATTCTGGAGTAATTCAAAAATTATGATTCGCCCTCTCGTAGCTGGTTAAACAATGTATTAAAATGTGCCTTGTAAATGACGTTTGCCGACTACTGAATGCACCCGATACCTTCTACTTCCCTTCTTTCTTTTCAAGTATGGCAGTCCTATGAACACTAGCACTGCGCGCTGACCGGCGTCCATGGCGACTGACCACCCCACGCGAACGTTACATCTTCATTCCGCTCTCCGCCCGCAAAACAGACATGCCGCCGAGCGGCGGCCGTTCCGTGGATATCCCGCTCGTGTAACCCAGGCCTCGGTGATCCTATAAAGACCTCCGGAGTGCCAACCCGGCATGCTATCGCATGGCGAAATGCTCTTGGTCCCGCCAGTAAAACGACTGATTCACGAAACTTCTGATCGGCGAATAGGCGGGTGGAGTTCCAGACCAGATACACGAGGCAGTATAAGATTTCGCTTAAATTCCGTAGTTTAAAACCCGCTAGACGAGCTGGTAGACGTCTCTTACGAGATCACAACGTACAGACAGCTCATGTTTGAGNCGTAGTTTAAAACCCGCTAGACGAGCTGGTAGACGTCTCTTACGAGATCACAACGTACAGACAGCTCATGTTTGAGCGATATCACAAAGTATGTAAGTACACGAAGACGAAACATAATGGCGATTCCTATGACGCGGGCGTACGCATTCGCTGATTGGCTGCGCTGGTCCTGGGAACGGACCTTAGGTCTTATTGGCTACCGAAATCTGCGAACGATCGCCTGTTGGCTGTGCTGCCGGCTGGCGAGAAGGTAACCGGGTGCTGATTGGCAAACAGCGATACATACTGTTCCTGGCTAGTGAAACCAGTTTGCTGATATTTCACTTCTTTGGCAACGTGGTAAGTTTCCGCAAAAATATTCTACGGCTGTTTGCGTTACAAAATACATAACTTCAGGTCCACTTTCGTGATTCGATGATTTTAATTGTNTGCCGGCTGGCGAGAAGGTAACCGGGTGCTGATTGGCAAACAGCGATACATACTGTTCCTGGCTAGTGAAACCAGATTGCTAATATTTCACTTCTTTGGCAACGTGGTAAGTTTCCGCGAAAATATTCTACGGCTGTTTGCGTTACAAAATACATAACTTCAGGTCCACTTTCGTGATTCGATGATTTTAATTGTTAAGAGTGTTAGCTGTCTGCTCACGATCACGGACGATCAGTATCGCAGTGACTTGATTCAAAGTGGTCCAGTCACTTAATAAAATGTCAATTATATGAAGACACGCAGCGAAAAACCAAGTGAAACTTGCAGGTGCACACACACACAGTGTATTTACATCTAACGTGAGCGGAAATCTACTTGCGAACGATAAATGAGCGTAATTATGTTCTATAATCCTAAGACGCTTATGATCTACCCGCCCACAACTATATAACATGGGCGATACAGGATACACAAGAAAATAATTTGTTCATCAACATTTTTTTATGGCGAAGTTGAGATGTCTCTATTATCTTACACTTGAAAAAAATCCGTAAATGTGATAGATATTAAATAACATGTATCGTTCGAATTCCGATGCCCAAAATTACCAAATAACGATATTGAACTCGGCATTTCATTTTACATTTGGTTACTGTGTGTTCATGTCATCATCTATGTAATACTTGTAATGTAACTACAATTTTTTTAATGAAAAATTGTTTTTTTTTTGGGAAAAATTACTGTTTCCTCATAGTTTGGAAAAATATTAAATTAATGTGTATTTTTTTTTATAGCTATTTTTGTGTTCTTTTTGCAATCTTGACGTCCATATTTTTTTTTACGGTAATTATATTTTATTTCAGCAGANTAGCTATTTTTGTGTTCTTTTTGCAATCTTGACGTCCATATTTTTTTTTACGGTAATTATATTTTATTTCAGCAGAAACCTCGTCATTAGTAATATGCCATAATTCAATAATCATTCGATGCGCAGAATATCTGTATGTTTACTCATACGTGCATAAAATGATCAAATGTACACAGAAAAAAGTCTAATGTTGTGGCAACAGTAATAATGTCACTACAACATTAATTTCTTGTTATCTGTGAGCCGTCAGTAACTAATTTTGCTGTGAATGTAATCTAATGTTAGGCTACGAATGTTACTGTAAAATTAAGTACGTTTGTGGCAACATTACCTCCTTACTGTACTGGCAACACTAAGGTGGTGTTTATGTTGCGGCAAAATACAGTTTGTGATGCGGAAAGACTCCTTTTGTGTTGCATAAATGTTAACGTTTGTGTTAAAGAATTGCTTGTATTTTTTATGCTTTAAATAAACATTGTAGTGTAAAAAAAGTTAGGTACAATTATTTTGCCACAAAAACAAATATTACTAACGAGAAAAAAAACTATAGCAGGCAGGGGACTCAAACCCACGCCCTGAGTGCTTGGCGCACCCCACTTCACGGCACCCCGCGCCCTACCAACTGCTCTACGTTTTTCATACTGTAGGTATTGAATAGAATTTAAACGACAAGCTACAGATCTCTTTCGTTATGTGGAAATACTTTATGCTCCAGAAATGTATGCATATTTGGCACACGTAAACAGCTTTGCAAGGCTTGAGAGCTCGTCTAAGAAACATTTAGTTTTCAAACTATGCTTAAAAATTTTATACAGTGGTTTCATTTTACGAGGTTATCGGTGTTCACTTCCATCCACCATTTAACAACTCAAAATATTTTGTTCTTCTGGTTAATTTTAGCGTAATACAACTTTAGTTTGTGGCAACATTACTTAGAGGCTTTGTTAACATTAACACTACAGCAGTATGTTTGTATTACAGGAATATAAGACTTTGTAAANAACATTACTTAGAGGCTTTGTTAACATTAACACTACAGCAGTATGTTTGTATTACAGGAATATAAGACTTTGTAAATGGTTAACATTAAGTAACTGTGCCACAACATTATTAATGTTAGTACACTATTGAAGCATTTCTTTAAAAGTTTATTTGTACTAACATTAATAATGTTGTGGCACAGTTACTTAATGTTAACCATTTGCAAAGTCTTATATTCCTGTAATACAAACATACTGCTGTAGTGTTAATGTTAACAAAGCCTCTAAGTAATGTTATATATATATATATATATATATATATATATATATATAAACCTTGTGTCCGTTTGTTTGGACGCGTGTAACTACCAAAAAAATCAACCGATTTTCAGTCTGTTTTTTTATAAAGCTTCCTTTCGTTCCCACGAGTGTTTGTACACCTTTCTTTTTTATCTGTATTACCTGCAAAGGTACTAAATTCTGCAAAAAGCTCATTTTTACCATTCTTTCGCGTCAGGAAGCGCCTTAGTCAACAATTTAACGTCAACAATGCAGTTTAAACAATGTAAAGTCGGAACCTAGCAACAGATATATCAATATAAAAACGATATAGCGATATATCGACACTTATATATAACGATATATCGATATAACGATATACCTATATACTGATACAAATATACATGTCGATACTTATCGACAAGCAAACATGTCACATACAAATCTGTGGATGTAACATTACACGAAAATGAAGCGGTAAATTATCCGCCAGAATTTCTAAATTAGCTTGATGTTCCAGCATTGCCTCCACATATATTAAAATTGAAAATAGGAGTGCTAGTCATTTTACTTCGTAACTACAATTCTCCAAAACTTTGCAACGGCACACGTCTTGCAATAAAAACAAATGATGGGCAATACTATAGAAGCTACCATCTTGAAAGGTGCTTTCAAAGGAGAATATGTGCTTCTTCCCAGAATTCCATTTATTCCATCAGAAATTCCCTTTCACTTTAAAAGAACACAGTTTCCAGTCAGATTGGCATTTGCAAAATAAAGCTCAAGGGCAGTCATTGCAAATGTGCGGAATAGATTTAGAAACAGAATGTTTTTCGCACGGCCAATTGTATGTGTCGTGTTCTAGAGTAGGTAAACCACAAATCTATTCATACGCGCGGAAGATGATAAAACTAAAAACATTGTATACAAAAAGTACTTCAATAATAAAGATTTTGAAAATACATATACTTATTTCAATTAATTTCACAGAAATGAATAGAACCAAAATCTTTTATGCCACAGCAACGCGTGGCAGGGTTAGCTAGTGTGTGTGTGTATATATATATATATACATATATATATATATATATATATATATATATATATATATATATTCGTATCAAGGCTTTTCGAAAGCAAAACTGAAAATAATTTTATTTCCACTCCTTGATAATTATGTTGAAATACAGACCTTTCATTAATTTTTGATAGTTCAAACATATGTTGCAATATAGTACAATAAAATGTTTTGCAAATGGTTTCCAAGAAATGTTTCCTTGTAACATCACAAAAAAAAATGGATGCTACAATTTATATTTAATTCTATTCTCAGACTGCTTTAGAGTGGGCAGAACAATAATATTGTCAACCTGTTCGCAGAATGGCAAGATGTCACCTAGAAGCCAGAACCATCACCACAAACAAATAATATTCCTCCCTCGGGGGACGCGAAACCCTTGTCGCGGAGAAGGCGTGCCTCGAGGTCGGGACCCCAAGGACTTGCATGCCTCTCGCTCGGGGTGAAAGGACTTCGACCCCGGTGAAACTGAAGGAAGCCCCCCGCCCCTTCTCAGGACGACGCAGGCGAAGACAGCACACCTGAAAATTCCAGCGCTTGTGTTCTTAAACGCGGCGTGCGAAGCGTGGCTAACGCCGCTTTGTGCGGGCCTTCCCCTTGGCGACCTTGGGGCCGAGACGACAGGCGATACCCCTTGTCACCGAGGACAAAGCCGTCGCGCGCGGGCGAAGGCTGACCCCCTGTGGAAGGACCAGTAACTTTGCACATTACCTACACGTCTCTTGACTTTTCCTCTCTAAGAGCATAGTACCCACCTATCTTCCTCCTGTAGCATTTTCTTATAATGCATGTAACAATTTTTAATTATTTCCTGTCGAAAGGGTTTTTACGGTGTCTGTNTCTTATAATGCATGTAACAATTTTTAATTATTTCCTGTCGAAAGGGTTTTTACGGTGTCTGTGCCGGTTTTTCCCCTTTCTCTTCTAGATGTAGTTTATAAGTACATTAGGGAGGTTTTTCATGGCCAAACTCGGCCATGGGAAACCCAATCCCTCTTTGCCACGATGCACGTCTCCTTGCATGTTTTTTCCTTCCCTTGTAAGCGTAAGGGGTTGGCCCTGAGACGCAATAATCCCGTTTCTACCGCGGACTAACATATAACACTTAGTTTTAGAGTAGTTTAGAAAAAAAACTTTTCCCTTCAGTCTACGTACTCGTGTTTGCTTTTTACTGCACGGCCAAGCTAACAGTTTTGAAATTACCCTCCAGGAAAAAATTGTTCACGGTAAAATAAGCACTTTTTTTTATGGCCGTGCTTGTAAATTATTTCCGGATTACTTGTATCTTGTTAATATGAAAATTGCCATTTGACCAACTTACACAGGGTATNTTGCCACGATGCACGTCTCCTTGCATGTTTTTTCCTTCCCTTGTAAGCGTAAGGGGTTGGCCCTGAGACGCAATATCCAGTTTCTACCGCGGACTAACATATAACACTTAGTTTTAGAGTAGTTTAGAAAAAAAACTTTTCCCTTCAGTCTACGTACTCCAGGCGTGTTTGCTTTTTACTGCACGGCCAAGCTAACAGTTTTGAAATTACCCTCCAGGAAAAAATTGTTCACGGTAAAATAAGCACTTTTTTTTATGGCCATGCTTGTAAATTATTTCCGGATTACTTGTATCTTGTTAATATGAAAATTGCCATATGACCAACTTACACAGGGTATATACATTTTATATCCCTCTAAAGTTAACTTCTGNTATACATTTTATATCCCTCTAAAGTTAACTTCTGAGGCTGCAATAAAAATTAGTCTTTGGTTACTATAACGGCCGGGAGGGCCTTAAAAAGCGCTCACTTTGCAGTGAATAACCTACGAATGTGTATATTTTGAATTTCTTACAGCAATGTTGGCAGAGAAAAATAAATGTAGATCTACAGTAGCCGTTAAAGTCTGATCTGATTTATTACTAACGTAATCACAAAGAGTTTAATATACTTACAACGTCACAGCTCTAATTGGTCAGCTTATTCATACCAGTAACGAGGTTCGTTTCAGGTGGAAACAGAATAGTCACTAAATACAAATTAAGGGGGACTTTTGAAAGTTTTCGACTAGCTGTAAACGTAGAAAGAGTTTAACCTTTTTATACCTAGTGTTCACAATTTATGTTTGGAAATAACGCACAGAAAGGTTATCCTTTGAAAGTTCTCTACATTACAAGACTCAATGCGTAATGATATTCCCTTTGGATAACTGATTCGCAAACCATGATACTGTTCTTGGATATCACTGGTTCTTATCACTATAGCTCAGCATAAAGCCTACAGCACGTTGATTGCGATAAAGAAATACGAGCTATGTCGGGTTGAAATAAAGCACGCGTCAGAATAATGTATACACTGAAGAGCCAAAAAAACTGGTACACCTGCCTAATATCGTGTAGGGGCCCCCGAGCACGCAGAAGTGTCGCAAGACGACGTGGCATGGACTCGACTAATGTCTGAAGGTATGCAGGAGGCAATTCACTCCATGAATCCTGCAGGGCAGTCCACAAATCCAACCTGCGCCAATTTGAGAAAGGGTTGCACGTCTGTCACGTTTAATGATTCTCGTCAGTCGTCGTTTGTCCCGTTCTTTCCCGATTTTTTTCCGGCCGCAGCAATGTCGAAGATGTGATGTTTTACCGGATTCCCGATATTCACGGTACACTCGTGAAATGGTCGTACGCGAACATCCAAATGTTATCGCTACCTCGGAGATGCTATGTCCCATCTCTCGTGCGCCGACTATAACCCCACGTCCAAACTCACTTAAATCTTGATAAACTGCCATCGTAGCAGCAGTAACCGATCTAGCTGCCGACCGCATCGCGTTACTCTGATTGGTTCCATACCTCTTTTATTTGCATANCGATCTAGCTGCCGACCGCATCGCGTTACTCTGATTGGTTCCATACCTCTTTTATTTGCATACGCACGTCTATACAAGTTTTTTTTAGCTCTTCAGTGTATTTGTATTTCATAAATTTGGTCCCAATTTTTAAAACGCGACTGTCTTCTTCGTGTCTTTCTTATCTCTTGATATGTTAAAGTTTATATGTGAACCAGATGGCATTAGATTAAAACACATTTCTTTAGGTGTACCGTCGTGAATAATTAAGTGTCGAAGGGGGGTAAATAATTTTTCTTTTGACAAGATGTGACTTCTTAGTTCCTATGATGAAACCATTTTTCTCCGCCGTCTTTTTCCGGCGGATTTATGACGACGCCGGCCACAGCGCCTGTGAAATGGCGTCGTCGGACTCTCATGCGGTAGCGGACAGCTAAAAAAATTCTGTAACTCTTAACGGACGTTTTTCTGTAGAGTAACAGACCCCCTTGTATTCACGCAGGTCAATATTTAAAGAGGAAAAATCTTATTTTTCAACATGCACTTGATAGTATTTTTTTCTTAATAATTTACATATTTTTTAATTAAGTTTTGAATATCTTTGTTACAATACGAGACGTAAGTGGGATCAAACATTTTACTATGATGCCTAAGTATTTGAAAGAAATAAGTGGACAAAATTTTAAACAGCTTGGAGCAAAGTAAAATGGTTACGTTATGTCGAAATCTTTTTACACAATCGGTGAGTATTACGAATGCCATTCACCTGTACGGCCATGAAATTGTGTACATTACATTTTGTAGTTATTGTATTGTATATGTCACCCGTAATTTATGAACTCAGTACCTATGGTAATTTTCTACATATTTTGGTGATTTGTATTGTGTTAATCATTTGACCAACACACGCCAATTTTAAGATAAATAATTTTTTTATCGCTGCATATGTTTAAATAGTTTGTGTTATTATTAATTTTTTGCAGTTATTATACAATTCACATTATTTTTAAACGGTGTTATACCATGTAATATTTTAAGTGTGTTGTTGATGTATGTTTACATTTCAATGTGCTTTGACATGTTCTACTTATTTCCCGAAGCTACTGATGTTCATCAAACGTACCTACATAACGAAATTAAAAATAACATCACAATTTATAGATCTTCAGTTGATGTTAACTTAAAATATAAATACTTTTAATATATAACTGAAAACCGTTTTCACAATTAATTTCATGTACGTAAATGGTATAGGCATGCAAAGTATTCATGAAAAGTGTAGTTTATAGACAATGTAATCGCGTAATGTTTAACCAGTTAAAAATGAATATAAATTAATTTTAGTTTAGTGAAGTAATAATGTTTTTTTTAACTAAGCCGAATTGTTTAGGCCTGTTTTTTAAATGCGTAAAGGAAAAAAACTTAGGTTTTATTTCCATCTGGAGCACTCGAAGAAATAACATTAATTACTTATTATTCCTCGTTTTCCCTGCAATACAACACGCTGAAAGTCTTATGAGCATGACCCAAAATAAAATATATACATTTCGTACGCGTCTGAACGTCGAGAATGCTTACTACACAACACGCACGCGATAATCATTAAGCGTGCCTTAAATAATTTCTACTTACAATTTGATAAGTATACTTTTTTATCCGTAAACTGAGCCTTACTGCCTAAACCTGTCCTGAAATGGTTTGCATTATTTTCACAGCGCGTGTTTCGAATGCCGTAAAATAAATGAGCCAAGAAATTCCACCGAAGGTTACAATAAAAAATAACATTAGTTTTTTTTAACGAGTGTAATCAAGCAATTTAAAGCATTATAAATAACGGTTAACCTTTCCGAGCGATGTAGCATTCGGGAGAACGCGGGTTCGAATACCGGTCGGGCCATTCCGATTTCGGGTTTTTCACGCTCTCTCGAAATTGCTCCATTGCAGACTCTACCCCCGTTCCTGCTTCAGTGCGAGCAACCTGCTCCGCATATAATGACCCCGCTGTCGACGAGGCGTGCGGACGACCTGGAATTTAATCAACCTTACATTCATTCCTCTTTTATTTCTTTTCGTGACTTCTTTCCACGTTAGGGGCCTCTTGGTGGCTGAGCGGTTAGCCTGCTCACCTCCCAATAAGGCGAACCGGGTCAATCCCTGGCCGGTTAACCCCCCGGGATTTTCGCATGTGGCGACCGTGCCGGACGATGCCGCTGGTTGGCGGAGGTTTTCTCGGGGATCTCCAGTTTTCCCCCCGCCCTTTCATTCCGGCGCTGCTCCGCACTCACCTCGGCACTCAAGAACGCCCGAATCTCTTCAGTCTCTTCACACCTCCCATGTTTATTTGTGTAGGTGCCAGTATGTGAGTGCGTTGTTTTTCACGACGTGCCCGGCCAGGCACGGTCCCTGGACACTGTGAAGAGAAGGAAGGGCCCCGGGGATGGCGCCACGTCAGGAAGGGCGCCCCCTCTGGTCACGCGATATTGTCATTACGCACGGGGGAGGGGGGGGTGCTGGCCGTGCGCGCGCGATTACAAGCGCTGGAGCGCGGATCGAGCCGACAACCGGTCACGTCTCGTCCAGCGAAACTGCAGTCGCCTGAGCGCGAGGGGACGGCAAACCTCGCGACTTTGAACGTTTTTTTTTTTCGCTTGTCGGTAGTGGAATAACGCATGAGCCACGCCGTTTTTAAGAAAAAAAATTTTAGTAAACTTGCTGTAAGCTTAATGGAAGTTCTTAACCCATACGTTATATGATAATAATACTACAAATCAGGCTGCAAATATAAGAAAGGTTAAGCATCGCTATTTTTTCCAAGTTATGAACTTCCCTACAATAGGCTATTCAAGGTAAAGTGAGCACTTTTTAAAACCCTCTCAATTTGAATAATAGCAAATAAATATATTTTATTGCAGCCTTAGAGGTTAAGGTTTGAGACCGGTGAAATATATACACTGTGTTTATTTCTTGCATGGCAATATTTGTTTTAAAAACCGGTGGAAAGATAAAAAAAAAATTACTGATAGGAAATACTAACTAAGGCCTCTAAAGTACTCACTTTACCTTGAACAGCCTAAATACACATTTGACCAATTACTGACCCAATTGTTGACCGCTGTCATGGATGTATGGGAAAATATTTTATCATTCAATTTTTTCTCACCGTAGATACACACAGAGCTGGTATATAAGAGAATGACTCTTAGGTGATGACTCTCATTATCGGTACTGTAGTTCCTCGGCTTAACAGAGGAAAGGACTGAAGAATAAAAACCCACACTTCACTGCACGTTGCATGCATTCTACTACAAGTCGACATGGCGAAGTATACGAACTCAAAAAATGGCAGGCATGGCTCTACTTTGCGGTGAAGTTAAGGGCAGTGCACGAGCGGTTGTAGGATTTTACCGTGAGATGTTTCCAGCGTGGCGGCAACCTCATCACGAGACCTTCACAACCGTCGCTCAGAGACTGCGTGAAACAGGCACGTTTAAGGCGCCCGTCTACCTGGCGCTTGAACTGCGTTGCAGAGTGTTCGAAATACACGTTTTTCAACGAAACTATTAAGCGTGCGTCCAACGTGCTGATCTACGAAAAGAACACACACTTCAGACGAGAGCTGTTAAGTACTTTCAAAATATCACGTACGTTAGAAAGATCGATTCACAGTACTCTAAAACCGCTAAAAAAAACGGCCTTTTCAAGGCGCTGTAGCTCAAAATGCACGCATCAGACACATACAAAACTTCTATAGGGGTCTGCACTGAACCTTCCTAAAGACTTCCCACTAATAAAATAATATGGTCACCGCTGAAAGTCCCATAGGTACACGCAGCACGACGAGAACACTGCACGCCAGTTCAGAGCCTTGCGCTTAGCGGCGNACAGTTCATCGCCTTAGCGGCGATGGCGTAATTGATGCGCGTGGCAGTATCGCCCTTATAGCTCCCGCGCTTCTCGGCCTAAACGGGGGAAAAAGTTCCAGGTAGACGGGCGCCTTAAGACACGAGGTGGGTCTGGTCACCCGAGAAATGTCCATACACCAAATGTGGAAGAAGAAGTGCTAAATGCTGTTGTTGAGGAAAGCCCGTCAACAAGCACCCGCGCCATTGCGCACAGAATGGGTGTGCCCCATTCCAATGAATGGCGTGTTATGCACGAGCAGCTGCTGTGTGCCTAGAACGTGCAAAAACTGCAGGAATTGGCACCAGCAGATTCAGCACCTCGACGTGATTTCCCGCAGTGGTTTCTTGAACAGTGCACAGCAGTTCCTCATTTTACGTCCGTTTTAATTGCTTACCGGTGATGCGACATCCACGAGAGACGAATATTTTTAACAGCAGGAACAGTCTCACGTGGGACGACACCAATCCTCACGCAATCACCGTCACAGCCAACCAACACAGATTTTCTGTGAACGTCTGGGCGGGCTTTGTGTATGATCATCTCGTTGAGCCGTACTTGATGCCGAAACGAATGACTGGGAACATGTACAGCCAATTCCTGCAACTCACTTTCCCGTATTTCCTCTAGGGTGTACCGCTGGCGGTCCGGTAACGTATGTGGCTTCAACGCGTAGCTGCCGCTCCACATTCCACAACAGATGCACGTGTACACCTCAACATGGAATTTCCAGCACTGTGGATTTGAAGAGGTGGGATTGTTGAGTGGCCAGCGCGCTCTCCTGATCTTAATCCGCTAGACCTTTTCCCTGCCGGTGTTCATCAAGGCTCTGGTGTACTACACGCCCATTGAGCCGGAGGAAGATATGTTAGCCAGTGTAATGTCTGCCTGTGGCAAGGTTCAAGATAAGCCGGGTGTTTTCGAAAGGGTACGCCAGTCTTTCACACGCCTAATTAATTGTTGCAATGAGTTTGGCTGCCCCCCATTTTGACCAATTGTTGTAAAGATTCTTATGATGGTACGACATTTAACTGGTAGTGCAAGAACGTATATTTCTTTTCTCATTTCTTTGCTCAGTAAGAGAATCCCGGCGAAATGTTATTTGTGTAACACACACACAGTTGCAGGGAACTCATTCCACAACGGTGCGACGCGCAAACCGCCTATACCGGTTGCCTACCTGGCAAGCAATAACACTTCTCTGTGAAATCGAACATGTAGTTTTTACTTGAAAAGGGCGAGAGTTACACAATTTTTGCAAAACATTATTATGTTGCCAATTTTGCCGACATTTCATAATGTCTAGTCAAAAATTGGGGGATTTTTTCTGTAACATACTTCGTTTGCAGAAATAAGGGTGGCAACACCCCCTTTCAACATGGTGGGGATGGGTTACATGTACCCGACATTCACTTAAGTAATGATTACGCTTTAAATATTTAGTAACAATTACTTTGTTTCTGTCCCGCGAGCAGTTTCCTAAAAATTACATTAAATTATAGTTATTTCTCAATCTTTGTAAGCGTCTACCGCTCTTGCTAATTGACTTGTACCAAGGGTTTCCTGTCTCAATCTTTGTATTTCCACCTCAGGAATAAGTAATAAAAATTTGTTGGTATGTTTTAGATACACGTTGTATACAGAACGGTTCTGAACTACTGGTACAAACGCTGTGAGGTGATTCCCTATGCAAAATGGGTTAGAAAACATTCTACGAACAATGTCATACAGTAACTTGTAAGGGAGGTATCCACCCTTGAAAATCGATATTTCAAATGGTTCTACCGGAAAATAATAAAACCTACATCAGATGAAAGAGCCACTATGTGAATAATGCTTTCTTTAACCAAGACCTGAAACCTGAGAAAAGCTGTAGCGTACTATCATCCCCTACATTGAGACGCTGGGGGTTGTATGTTACTATCATACCAATGTGTGTGTAACCCTCGGGTATTTTGTAAATACGTGAAAATCATACCTTACTGCACATTATTTGTTTATTAACGTGCTGTACGTATGATTATGACGTCTTAATTAAATACCCAAGCGTTACACACACATTGGTAGGATACTAACACACCACCCCCTATTTTCTCACTGTACGGGGATGATAGTACTCCATAGCTGTTCGCAGGTTTCAGGTCTTGGTTAAAGAAAACATCATTCAAAGAATGGCTCTTTCATCTTATATAGGTTTTATGATTTTCAGTTAACACTGTATGACATATCGAATTGCAAGGGTGGCTACCTTCCTTTGCGAGTTACTGTAAGACATAGTTAGTATAATGTTTTACATCCCATTTTGCATAGGTAATCACCTCACAGCGTTTGTACCCGTAGTTCAGGACCACGCTATATATGAACACGCGATGGTTTTTAACCCCTTTCAGTAAGTGAGATATTTAAATTCGGACTTGCACTTAGACTACTCTTGTTTCGATCTGTGGCGCTCCTCGTTCCGCGCACAACAGACAGGGCGTACATGATACGCCGGCCTCCCAACCCCCCCTGAACTCACCCCCACGACAAGGGGATATACCTGGCCGACCACCCCACGCTGCACCACGCGCTAATTAACAACGATCTACCTGCCTGGGCCATCAGTGGGCAAGCTCCGACAAGAGGCGATGTGCTACTCCGCAGTTAATTCCATCGTGAGCTGACACACTTCCATCACACACAGTTAACCCTTTCAGGCTCCCTTTAATTTACGTTCCCAGGTGTTTCAAACAAAAAAAAATTATGTTTCGTGCCGTTCTTAGGTCGACACAACACTTGTTTTTTTGCTCTCAGCCAATAAGCTGTAGGATATATGTTTGGCTACAGTTATATGAACGAATTATGCCTTACATCAGTAAGACAACAGANAACTTGTTTTTTTTTTGTCACAGCCAATAAGCTGTAGGATATATGTTTGGCTACAGTTATATGAACGAATTATGCCTTACATCAGTAAGACAACAGAATAGGCCTATATCATTGGTCATCGACCTTCGCAGTGTGCAGTACAGACCAAAATATACCTACACGTGCGTAATGTACACAATTGAAAAGTACAGGAGAAAAAAAAAGGATGATTGTCTGTTTCTACAGAAAATGAGATTAAGGTGCAATCTGATAGAGTCAGTACAGTTGGAATGCTAAAGCATAATGGTTAAAAGAGTTCAGAGTCTAACATAACAGGCCTAGGAAGTAACACTTCCAGGGGATGAGNATGCTAAAGCATAATGGTTAAAAGAGTTCAGAGTCTAACATAACAGGCCTAGGAAGTAACACTTCCAGGGGATGAGTATACAGCTTCGATTGCAGTTTACTCAAAACTAGCAAATATGGACATTCATATTTTTTGCCCCTGTACCCTTAAATTTTGCGCACTGGGTCTGAATGGGCAAAGCAGCTTTTGCACGACGAAAGATTCGTGCAAAACTCGTGCAAGATGGCACTCTCATACTTAATCTCGCGAGAGAATATCTCGCGCATGACTGGTCTAGTACGAAAACAGGATATAGAGCATGTCCTATTTTCAAGAGAATTTTGCACGAACCGAATGATTCTGTTTTTCGTTATCTGTTAGTCATGTGACCACCTATATAATGTATGTATATATATATATATATATANAATGATTCTGTTTTTCGTTATCTGTTAGTCATGTGACCACCTATATAATGTATGTATATATATATATATATATATTAACCAGAGACTTTGGAGAATATGAGATAGTATAGTCGCACGAAGAGGAACCAGGNTATATATATATATATATATTAACCAGAGACTTTGGAGAATATGAGATAGTATAGTCGCACGAAGAGGAACCAGGCGATAAAAGAACTCTTGAAATTTTTTGTTTAGGAAATGGGGTGTATTTTAAATAGTGTTGAGAGATTGTTGGACGAGTAAAATAAATATCGGGTTCTCTTTTTTAAACGATACTTCAAAACAGCATTTGTTAATGATATTTAATTATTAAAGTTTTGGCTATTCCGAGGTCATCAACTTTTTTCATGCGAGGGAGTATTTTACTGCAAGTTTGATTTGTGGGCTCGTTTACAATGGGATTTTCTTGATTTCCTGATGAGACTTCTCATGCGAGGCCTCGTACGAAATCCATTTTCCGTCGTGTAAAACCAGCTTTAGAGATCTGTAAAAATTTGCCTAATTTATTTGTGACAGACCACAGTCCAATGCCGTATTTATATCCTGAACAGTCCGTGATCTGGATGGCTGCGGAACTTTATAACAATTCATTTGACACTTTTAGTGCGGTTCAGATGTGCAGGCATTCCAGACATGCTGATTATACCCACCTCAGAAAAACNAGCTGAGTCGTTTATACCCACCTCAGCAAAACATCAGCTATGTTGGTCTCTGTACTTCCACTTTCCATCGTCCTGTCTGTACGCAATACAAGCGTTCCCTATACTGTGTTGTACAATATTCATTACTGGCCGACTGTCAGACAATATGATGGCGATCTGCCAATGTTCCAACGAAATGTTCTTCCCTAAGTACAATAATATACATCCCGCTGTGTTTATTTAAGTAAATTACACTTCAAGTTCTGCCTCCGTGCTACTGCTTTGCAGCGGACGTCACGAAAACTACTGGCTAGATAACATTACGTTATTACGTCGCCAATGTCTTCTAGGAATTCGGACGTCGTCATCAAGGCCGTTCTTAGTTTTCGTNGAACGCGTACAAGGGGCGAGAAAATGAGACAGAATGCAAAGAAAACGAAATATAATAGAAGATGAAATTGCAAGTAGCTATCATTCTTTTAAGTATTAACACGTTATTGAAGTTGTGTTTATTGAAAAATTATTTAAAACTTTTTTTGGGTAGCGGGAGGGAGAGAGGGCGAAATTTTACATTTTCACTCTCCAAAATTTGTATGTTGTGCGCGACTCTAGTCGTTACATTACAACAAACTCCGTATAATTTTCTTACATTCAGGCCACGTAGTCTAAACCACTACACCACCGCGGCCCCTTTCTTGGTTTGTCTGGTGACGGGTAAGTAAGGCGCTGATTGGTGAACAGTTTTCTGACATATTGCAGGCCAGTGACGCCATTTTGCTGGCGTGTGCGGCTGAAAATCGCTGTGTAAAAGGCTGTTTAATTTATAGTATTCTTAATTATTCTGTGGCATTGCTTACTTGGGGGCGTGTAGAACGCGGGTGAGCTAAATTCGCTAATTTTCGAGACAAAGTAGTCAATATTTTTTTAAATATTAATTTCCATGTAGAAATTTACAGTTATTAAACCTGTTTCAAATAGGACAAGTGCGCATCCGGTCTACAAAACTGGCGCGTTGTGATCAAGTTTTTGTCTGACCTCAGAACTCGATAATTATCTTCTGCAATAGCTGTCATAATTATTATTTGACCCAATTTATCTTACTCAATCTGAAACGTGCATTGAACAACCGGCTAGTAATCATATCGGTATTAACGATCTGGTTTCATGTTTTAGACAGAGTGTAATTATAATGCTGTTACACTCAACGAAACGGTGCGAAAAGCAAGCAGGCGAGTATAGTCTTATTTTCCTTGTACGTTTTCAACCTAATGTACAAATAAAAAAGCAAAATTATATTTTCCATTAATTGTGGCTGAAATGCGAAATTTTAAAAACTGTTTACACTTTACATACGATGTTCTGTAATGGAATTTAAGTACAGATTTTTCTACGAATGGTTTTTGAATGTTTATACATATGCAGGCATGTATACATACACGCGCAATAACACAAACACACTTTGATAACTTTGTGTGGTAACTCAACCAGTTACACACCAACACTTAAAAGGTGAATCTGTGATTTTAGTACCTGAAATGCAGTGAAGAGGGAACCTATTCAATGAAATAATGAAATTCACTGGAAACATATCTGAATTGAAGGGCNACCTGAAATGCAGTGAAGAGGGAACCTATTCAATGAAATAATGAAATTCACTGGAAACATATCTGAATTGAAGGGCGATCAGTCGGTCACTTGTCGGTGATTACAGTGGCGCGGTTTTCGCTGATTCACAGTAAAATTTCGCTGATCTAGAANGATCAGTCGGTCACTTGTCGGTGATTACAGTGGCGCGGTTTTCGCTGATTCACAGTAAAATTTCGCTGATATAGAAATTAAGCTCCGCTGAATTTTTATAGTCGATTACATATGGCAGTACTTAAGTAACCAGAGCAAAATTGACGTATTCTAGACGAGAAAACACTAACAAAATTGCAGAGTATAGTTATCAGAAATTCGAAAAGACTATTGCTATACTGAGACACACATGGGGCGATGACTCGCCAAGTTTAAAAGGCTGTCGCTTAGTTTCATTCTTCCTCTACAAGCAGTCACTCCTCTGGACTCGCTGCTTTCACGTGTCATAACACTATCATTTAGATAGTGATTTCAACGTAGTACCTTAAAATTAGTCTTAGAGTCCCAGCATTAATTTTCTATATTATTTCGTAATTTAAGCACTCAGGTAAACGATTTTGTATATAATAAAAAAAATGTCCTGTTTGTACAATATTACTTCACTGTTTAGTCTCACGGGTACAGGGAACTCATTTTGGGTGACCGGTATTAGAATAGTTCTCTTACCTTTTTAGAAAAATTACAATATTACCTGCGAAAAAATACGCCTCGAACGGATGCAATAAAACATATCTTAAATACTACAGTACTACTTATCTCAATAAAGTTGCCCTGCGCCCCTTTTGAGAATCATCTCTCCCAGAAGCAGCCTTTCTTTGTCGTTTTATGCAATTAACATCATATAATTTTTCCCCTCTCCCCCAAAGACTTAAACCAATATTTTCTTGTGATTCTTCCAAAACCCATAATTAACACTGCACATCCAGTATCACATTGACGATACCAGTGGCAATATTTCGTTCTAACTATATACCTACGCGCTTGCGCATAAATGTCTAACTTGTTGATGTTACGACTACTGCAATCCTTACATCACGTGGCACCACAAACAAAATCTAAAGAGCTTTATATTATCAGCCTCATCCATTCCGCTGTTGGCAACGTTCTGCTTTTGAACTTTCTTATTCTTGCACTTCGGCTAGGGCTATTCTTGGTCTAGGACCAAAAAACATCCACAATTGTAGCGCATTTCCAACCGACTGCTGACATGAGTTCGCAGATTTGAAATATCGATTCAAGACATAAGTATTCCCGGAATTTTTCTTTCCGCTCGAGTAGGTTAAATTACTTTGAATTAAAACCATTTTAAATATAGATTTACAAGGTCACCTACCTCCTTTACGAATTACTCTACGACATAGGTCGAATAATGTTTTGTATCTGATTTTACACAAGTTATCATCTTAGCATTTGTAGCTGGAGTTTAGAATCACTCTGTATATCTGCGCATTTTTTTNCTGATTTTACACAAGTTATCATCTTAGCATTTGTAGCTGGAGTTTAGAATCACTCTGTATATCTGCGCATTTTTTCAGGACTCTGCCCATTAGCCTACTGAATAACAGTGGGGCTGCTGTGGTGTAGTGGTCAGATTACTAGCCTTCCACTTAGGTGAATCGCGTTCAATTACCGCCGGGGCCGCTCCCGGACTTTCTCACNAGTGGTCAGATTACTAGCCTTCCACTTAGGTGAATCGCGTTCAATTACCGCCGGGGCCGCTCCCGGACTTTCTCACGAGGGAATCGTGCCGGACGATGCCGCTGGCAGGCGGGTTTTCTCGTGGACCTCCCGTTCCCCTTGCCCTTGCATTCCGGCGCTGCTCCATTCTCACCTCACTTCGCCCCTCATCGGCTCTCGAGACCTCGATGTTAAGAGCCGCCCAAACGTCTCCACTCCACAACACCTAGCAAGGGGAATNCCCTCATCGGCTCTCGAGACCTCGATGTTAAGAGCCGCCCAAACGTCTCCACTCCACAACACCTAGCAAGGGGAATGTGTCTATTTTGCTCCACTGTACCTCCGAGTTGCAGTCGAAGACCGTCACGAAGAGAAAGAGAGAGAGAGAGAAGGCAGGCTGAAGGTGGGGTGGGCTCCCATCTCGAGTGAGTTCTTATCTACAGACTTTTGTNAGAGAGAGAGAGAGAAGGCAGGCTGAAGGTGGGGTGGGCTCCCATCTCGAGTGAGTTCTTATCTACAGACTTTTGTTTTGCGGTCTCTGGCCGCGGCAAGGTACAGACGGAGGTCGGGCCCGAAGAGTGTTTTCCCCTCCGACTAGGAGTAACTACGTAAAGGGGGGTCCGAGGCGGAGGGGGCCTGTATTTTTCCTCCGTCGTATGATTGACAGTGGCGAGCAAGTAGTGGATGATTAATGGCCGCCCGCCACCCTCTGCGGATGGTAAGGAAGGGATCTGGCTGCGAGAACGTTTGTAGATGCGGGGGGTAGAAGGGGAGCTTTTCGAAATGGTCTAAGCAAGAGGGAAGTAAACATGTTACTGTGGCGGGCGCGGTCGGGGAGATCAATAATCGTGCAGTTGGCAAGACTGCATCAACTCGGCACCAGTTGTTCAGTTTCACCGGATCTCCGCTTGTGGTTGGTTTCAACTGCGCCTTTCGGAAACGCACGAGATGAGAATCGCGCCCTGGTACAGTAATCGAGGTTGAAAATGAACTTCATACGCCTAATCATTTTAGCGAGTTCACCAGAGGTCTAAAAGAATGACCTGTGTGTAAAATGTACTCATTCAAATCCACAACCAACTCGTCTATTTGGTTTTACACAAAATAAAACATGTATGGCAATTTGAAATCATGACATGTAACTACGACAGTTAAGGGACCTCCCTAGTAAAAAGTTTTAAACGCCTCAAGGTTACGTCCGTCTTTAAGGAAGCATTGCGATGGCGTTGGGAAACAGCATAGACAAGCTTCGCGTGTGTTCTGTTTCCTTGTAATTATTATAGAGTTTTAATTCAGAAACACGTTCAGAAAAGGTCGCTATAGTTTAAAGCACTGTTTTACTGAGGGCTGGTCACAACGATTTTTGCTGACTTCGATACTTCTCAACCACAACGTTTGTGTTTCAATATTCAGATTTATAAATTGGTAACAAAACGTGGACTTTAATTTCTGTCATGAAAAAAAAAATAATTGAAATATTTTGTTTATGGTTTTCTAAAAATTACAATAGACACGACTGCTCACATTGAGGCCCGCACGACAACTAAGCAGACCCCTTAATAACACTTTTAGTAATATATGTACTTTAGCTTGAATGATGCGTTTTTAATTACAGGCCAGTTGGCATATACCTACATTGCCTATAAAAACCAATATGTTTATAATTGTATTATTACTACTCACGATAGATATTTAGCACTGTGTTTATTAAGGGAAATGGATTATTAATCAAATACTCGATAGATCCTGTACTTGTCCACTCTTGAGAAAATCGACTCCAAATTCTGTCTTAACAGCACAACCACAACAAGTAATCGATAAATTGCAGCTCAATTCCGGCATCGCCCTCCCTGAAACTCTAAAAAATATGATTACTAAGAGTATGTTAGCACGAAATAAAAATGAATGCACCCATTTTGGTGAAACAAAAACTTTATTTTATCATGATGCGCTATTTTTAGTCACCCATAACAAATCATCAAGTGCACCTAACAATTTATGGAAGCACTACAATTCATCGCCAAGTGCAAATGAAACCCTTTTAAGTGAATTCAAAACAGGGGATTGTGTTAGCATGGCGAGCACCATGAAGTGCAGTTGTTTGTCTCGTTACTTACCTGGAGTGCTTACACAGTGTTGTCCATATACCTTACAAAAGAACACTGAGCTCCTGCACACAGAAACAGTGGGGGTGTTTCAATGTACATGGAAAAATGAACATAACGTTATGTAAATTATTAACCCAGTGCCAGTAAATATTTGTTATTTTTATGTTGTAANAGATCAATAATCGTGCAGTTGGCAAGACTGCATCAACTCGGCACCAGTTGTTCAGTTTCACCGGATCTCCGCTTGCGGTTGGTTTCAACTGCGCCTTTCGGAAACGCACGAGATGAGAATCGCGCCCTGGTACAGTAATCGAGGTTGAAAATGAACTTCATACGCATAATCATTTTAGCGAGTTCACCAGAGGTCTAAAAGAATGACCTGTGTGTAAAATGTACTCATTCAAATCCACAACCAACTCGTCTATTTGGTTTTACACAAAATAAAACATGTGGGGCAATTTGAAATCATGACATGTAGATATGACATAAAAAATTTTAACTCCTCAAGGTTACGTCCGTCTTTAAGGAAGCATTGCGATGGCGTTGAAAAATAGCATAGACAAGCTTCGCGTGTGTTGTGTTTCCTTGTAATTATTATAGAGTTTTAATACAGAAATACGTTCAGAAAAGGTCGCTATAGTTTAAAGCACGGTTTTACTGAAGAATAAAAGTCATAAACAGAGGGCTTGTCACAACGATTTTTGCTGACTTCGATACTTATCAACCACAACGTTTGTGTTTCAATATTCAGATTTATAAATTGGTAACAAAACGTGGACTTTCATTTCTGTCATGAAAAAAAAAATAATTTAAATATTTTGTTTATGGTTTTCTAAAAATTACAATAGACACGACTGCTCACATTGAGGCCCGCACGACAACTAAGCAGACCCCTTAATAACACGTTTAGTAATATATGTACTTTAGCTTGAATGATGCGTTTTTGATTACAGGCCAGTAGGCATATACATTGCCTATAAAAAAACCAGTATGTTTATAATTGTATTATTACTCCTCACGATAGATATTTAGCACTGTGTTTATTAAGGGAAATGGATTATTAATTAACTACTCGATATATCCTGTACTTGTCCACTCTTGAGAAAATCTACTCCAAATTCTGTCTTAACAGCACAATCACAACAAGTAATCGATAAATTGCAGCTCGATTCCCGCATCGCCCTCCCTGAAACTCTAAAAATATGAATACTAAGAGTATGTTAGCACGAAATAAAAACGAGTACATCCATTTTGGTGAAACAAAAACTTTATTTTATCATGATGCGCTATTTTTAGTCACCCATAACAAATCACCAAGTGCACCTAACAATTTATGGAAACACTACAATTCATCGCCAAGTGCAAATGAAAACCTTTTAAGTGAATTCAAAACAGGGGATTGTGTTAGCATGGCGAGCACCATGAAGTGCAGTTGTTTGTCTCGTTACTTACCTGGAGTGCTTACACAGTGTTGTCCCTATACCTTACTAAAGAACACTGAGCTCATTCACACAGAAACAGTGGGGGTGTTTCAATGCACATGGAAAAATGAACATAACGTTATGTAAATTATTAACCCAGTGCCAGTAAATATTTGTTATTTTTATGTTGTAANACATGGAAAAATGAACATAACGTTATGTAAATTATTAACCCAGTGCCAGTAAATATTTGTTATTTTTATGTTGTAATTTAGGTTTACTTCGGCTGCCCAAGCACTTGCGAGTAAATCTGGCAGTGCTATGCTAAAATGTGAGTTTTTTCCTGTCGTAGACATTATTCGCCAAAACGTAATTTTTTTTTGTAATAATAGCATAAGAGACATTACTATTTGGAAAGATTTTGCTGTTAATGAAAGCGTTAGTTCACGCATTGCTGTAATTTAAATTATATAAGCTCCTGTTTTGTATTCACGTAATAGTATTAAATGTGAAGATTCGTGGTGTTTACGTAAACTGCCTTATGATACATGAGAGATACGTTTATACAGGTAAGCGCAGATAGTGTAAGATGCATAAATATTTTTTTCGTTTTATTGAAATTAATTTTATTCGTTTAAGGCACGTGGACATGTTTATTGATTATTTGCCGAAACTATGAAGCCCAAATGCGAACGTCCGGATAGTAACTCAGCAATTAGAATACAGTACCATTCCAGAGTCACTTAAATGTCCTAAATAATATTTGTTTCTATGTATGATTTCTAGGTGCAATATTTTCATCGAGTCAATTCTAGTTCAGGGTGGATGGATGAGTGGATTTTAGGACGGACGTAAGTACACAGCAAAAAGAATAATCGAAGTTCAGATTTAACGCACAAGAAGAAATAATCGCATGTTTGTACCGGGTTTTATGCCACGTAACTTGGTATAGAAATAAAACGAACAAGGCACGTCCAAACTATACTGAGCTCTGAACCACCTCAAAAGCGGCTCAGTGCTCAGAATATGAGTTATGCTTTTAGTTTATACCGAAACTGTATGCTAGTACATACATATTGAAGTAAATATTCACACTCTAAACGTGAAGCAGTGAGGATTGAGCCAAATCAGTGAAAACAGTGAGAATTGAGCAACTCATAATCAGTGCCAAATAACCAATTAATAACGTGGTTGAATTTCACTGATTTATTTGTGATTTCCTACATGTCAAGAATGCCACTGCTATAAATCACTTGTTCCCAGTTAATGTGCTTGATTCGCCGCTTATCAACTGACTTTCAGTGAAAGATTTTTCACTGAGTGGTATCACTGATTCGGATTTAGAGTGCATATTGTATCTGGTTTATTATGAACCTTAGCGAGCCATAGCTAAATACAACCTGTTTTACCTACTTCAAACATAGAAATAACAAAGAATACGATATATATGCGGTAATGTAAACATTTTTTTTTACTAGTTGCACCGCGCGGCTTTATCCTCCGCCCATAAATTTTAATTTTAATGTAAATACCACTTCAAAATACGCACAATAATAAAATACTACAAAATGAGCATGGCTTAACTACTACTGCTGAGCTCATTACTGTCAGTGTGTAGTTAAATAAACCTGTATTATAATTCAACAATAATATGTATCAACTATGTAACCATGTTAGTTAATTTAATAGTTCCAATCACATAAAAATCCGTCCAGGATAGATAAAATTTTAAAGAGAAAAAATTCTTGTTTAGTTTCTACCTCACTTCGGTCTGTAGATATATATAGCGTGATGCAATATATCCCAATATTTGAGTTAAGTTGCGTTATAACTTCGAGCGAAAATTTCTTAAAGATCTTTAGGTAATTTTTGTGTTTTGTAGAAACAAAATTACGTAAAAGCAAACAAAAATATGAATAAAATAAGTTTATAAATACTTTAAATGTTCGATGACAATATTTTTTTCAATGTTCTATATCGTAAACATATAGAAATTAACTCGAATTTATTAAATTTGTTTTCTATATAAAACTGAATTATTTTAGTTATGATGAGAAAAGCTAATTATTTTTTGCGAAGAAGACTCAGCATATTGAATATTTCAATATAGCAGATTTTCTCTTGTCATTGACTTTTGTCTGCATGAAGCTGCTATCTCATATTTTATTACGCCACTAATATTTTGGCTCCATTATACTAAAAGGCCGTTATCGTATGTATAAAATGTTAATGCGTAGCTCGTAGGTAAGTGTAATCAAACATAAACGAAAACAAACATTACTGATTTTTAAAATACGTATTGTTTGAAATTTTTCACAAAAAAGACACAATCACTGATTAGGAGGCTACAAAGACTCGCCTCATTTTCACAAAAAAAAATTATGATTACTTGTTTATTAAAAACCTTAGCCTGGAGTACTTACAGCTACTGCATCGTTTAAATTATTGCTGTTACTGTGTTAGCTGCCAACTCGCAGATCATAATATCTGAGTAACCTAATTCCGAAATGTTCGGTCACGTAAGCAAATGTCTTCTGACGAAGATGCGGACAGTAAACAAAAGAAAACTGAAAGTGTTCACGCAAAATATTGAAGTCTTACCTACGCTTAAATCTTATCGCAAAACAATCCCGTGTCTTTGTGCATAAGAAACAAAATCCAGCTCGGACAACTACCAAAACAGCGTTCCAATATGAAGACATTGTCTTAATTCACTTAGCCATTCTCAATTAGGTTACTCAGGTGTTATTAATTGCGAATAACCAGTTGACGAAGTGAAAATTTAAATAATTAAATACTTCAAATTAACCTGAGCAAACGTGTATTGAAATACAACTAGTCGCGAATTCTTTTCGTGGAACTCAGGTGCGGCTGCATAACCTCCTGATAACGGACGTTGTTAATTTAAAAAAAAAAATTAAGAGGCAAGGCACGTTTTAAAAAACAGTAACCGAATTATCGCATGTGTTTGATTTCGGTATTCCAGGTTTTTCTAAAATCACTCCAGGCGAATGCTGGAATGGTTCCTTTAGACAGTCCCTGGCTGACTCATACGTTCCTGAATTACCTCATATTCCCCTTCTAAGGCATATCACCGTTCTGGGGCATTCAAAACATGAAATAAACATATAATTTCATACGCCATATAAATACGAGATAAAGTTTTTAAACTATTTGGGTAAGTTCCACATCTCGAGCCTTGTCGCTGCTCAGGGGCACTCGAAACACCTAATAAACGAATGAATATTATTTACCTATTCATTAACATTTTGCACACACTGGCCCAGTAAAATACGCAGACGGCATCTCATGCAGACAATAGTCGATGACAACAAAAAAAAAGGTGCTATCTTGTGCAAACAATACTGAAATATGCCATAAGTTTCTTTTTTTTTAAGAATCTGCGTTGTTTTTAAAACAGTCGCGCGCCATTTTTCAAGCCTGTTCTCCAGCCCCGTCGGAAGCGAGGACGAGGGGAATCAGATCGGAAGCGATGGACGCACCGGAAGTTTGGCGTTCCTCCAGTGGTCCCCCGGAGGGTGGTTGCTCCAGGCTTTGCCCACCCCTGCGAGGCGACGCTCGCCACACTTCCGGCACAACTGGTCCACTCGCCAGGGGTTGGAGGCAGTAACTGCGGAAGGAGGCGGGGAGTAGAAAATTAGTTCGCCTGTTCGACCCGTGAGCTCCACGCCTGAACCACCACTGCCCCAGCCTCCGGCGAAATCCCTACTTTCCTGGAAGGTCTTCACCGAAGAGCACATGGTGCTGACAGGAAGGCTCGGGTTCGAGTCCCAGACCCTTGACGGAGGAAACCCCCCCCCCCCTTCTTATAATTCCCGTGAACTTCAACCAGGGATCTAGTCCTCTCATTGGCCCGTGACGCGATGCTCATGCGGACGTCACGAAAACGGAAGTTGGAGCTCGCAGACGCAGACGCAGAGTAGAAAAGTTCACAGAGGCGAAGTGGTGAAGTGGTCAGACTACTCGTCTCCCACCAACGCGAACCAGGTTCGATTCCCGGCGGGGGTCACCCCCGGATTTTCGCATGCGGGAATCGTGCCGGACGATGCCGCTGGTCGGCGGGTTTCCTCAGTGATCTCCCGTTTCCCTCGCCCTTGCATTTCGGTGCTGCTCCATACTTACCTCGCTTCACCCTCATCGGCTCTCAAGACCTCGATGTTAAGAGCCACTCAAATCTCTGCACTCACTCACTCACAGGAGGCGAGATGGCGATGAGGTTCATTTGTTGGGGATGTGCCCGTTCTCTGATTGGCTTCACGAGGTTCTGGAAACGAGACTTGCATTTGGTTGGCTACTGCGTGCGACGGGAAAATTCGCTATTGGTTGGGCTCCCGGCAGGCAAGTGAGTAACCAAGCCCTGGTTGGCGGGAGGCGTTTCTACATGTTACTGGCCAGTAACGCCATTTTGCTGGCGTGTGCGGCTGTAGTTCGCGGAATGACTGGCTGGTTCACATCTGTATTATTAAGTACTCTGCATCGCAGCTGTGCTTATCGGTGGCGGGAATCACCATGACGTCACGCTCGTGTGGATGATTCGATACCAAACTGGGAGGCACAGTTAACGCATAATTTGCCTTCTCTCACACAGGACGTTTCGTTTTGTGAATTTTGCATCCTTATTAAAATCTACAAAAATCAGCAATCCTTACAAATTAGTATGCTTTGCAGATAAATTAATAGCCGTACCGAATAGTTATAAAGCACGTAATTAACACAAACCTGCCACATACATATTTTAATATTAGAAACGATATTTACGTAGTAACAGCCAGGCATTCAAAAATATGCGGTGAATGCTGATAAACTGGCAAACACGAAAACATTTCACGAATAGCGTTATTTCTAATCACGTTGACTCATCTCCGCTTTCGAGAATGGCTAATTTAAACTGCTGCGCTTGTTACGTGTTGACGAGACACAAAACGTGCAATATCGGAATAAACTGTTTTTCATTTACGAAGTCAAGTAGGAAAAGGAAATTGGCAAGTATGAGCATAGGTTTCTGAATTCTAGCCTCACACGTAAATTATTTATCGCTAAAATCATGTCCCGGCACACGGTTGGGTGACACATTTGCACGTTGTGCAAACGCACTCGCGAAATTAACCTATTGCCATAGGATATTTAGATATGCAGAAATTAAACAGCCCTTACTCCGCGAACTCTGCCAAAATAGTGAAGTGGTTGGGTCTTGAGAGCCTTTGCATTCCTGCGCTGCTCCATTCTCACCTTGCTTCGCCCTCAACTCTGCTAGCTTGCTCGCCAGTGGACAGCCAAGCCAACAGAGATAGATAGACACGCAACACAGTTTCGCAGCTACACTTAGCCGGTCGGCCACACCATGCTACGACCGCCCAATCGGCGGAGGGAAAGGTATCACGCCCTTTCATCACGGGTGTCCCAGCTTAGCTCCTGAGTTGAACAGATCCAATACCCTAACCCGATTCACAACAAGTACGGCAAGGGCACACTCTTCCACAAGACCCTTCATTGTGAAAGGAGGACCCTTAAGCCGGCCCTACACGACACCCTAATTTATGCTACTTCCTGTTATGCCCATGGGCAAAACAGAAGGTATGAATGTTTCTATAGCGGAAGAGAAGAAAGAATGCATCAGTTCATACTTACTCGTTACCTAATCTGCTAACAGATAATTGTAAATCAGCGGCAAAAACAACTCGCAAATGGCAGACATTCCACAGTTGGTAGGGGTACAAATGAAATGAAATTGTTTTTTTTTTTTCCTGAAGACTGCAATCGTTTAAGTTACTGAGCGCGAGTACTAGACTATTGATGTATGGAAAATGATGTTAGTAACGGCATTAATTATGTATAAAAATCAGGATGCGGTAATCACATTTATGTACAACGGACGTTTACGCGACTCATTAAAACATCATTAAATTATTTAGATATTTATATTTAACAAGCATAATAATAAATATTGTGATTTCCGTAATTAAACAACCTTTTTACTGTTAGAAGGCCAAAATAAAGTAAGAATAACACAATACAAAAAATAAGACTTTTATGTGTGTCTGTTAACATTATTCGTGCTACACAGCTCAAATGATCTACTTTAGAAACCAATCGATTTGATTAGCAAACAACCACAGCCACTCGATTGCACTGTGCAGTTTGCATATTATTGATTTTAGACAAAGATATTTTAGAAGTAAACCATTTATAAAAATGACGTTATTTATAAACAGCAATAATATATCACGTAATTAAGAAAAAATGTCGTTACATGACGGAGATTTGAACGCTAGAGCCTGGAAACTTGTGGTGGAGACCTCGCGCGCTAGCCGACTGACATACTCACATAATCAAAAAAAAATTCATCTAAAAAAAAATATATATATAATATATATATATATAATATATATAATATATATTATATATATATATATAACAAAAATCCATAGTTATCACGCATTTTTCGAAGTTGTGTTTATTGCTTTATTATGACCGTGGGAGTAATTTGAAACGTTTCCCGTTAGTAACACGTACATTAAGTTACATTTTGTACATACACACGTTGAGGTTGTTACTCGGGTGTCCGCCATCTTGTCGGTCCCAGCTTCGTGGGTATCGCAGAAATTTAGAACAGCTTCTATTACCGTTCCGGGCATGCCCATGGGTACGAAAACTGTTATACCCGGAGCCAAGCCCCTCCGGAGGGGACTGTATTGCATGCAACCTACGCGGGAGCAGAAACGCTAGCATAAAATAGGCATGAGAACTGCCATGGAAATGGGTATCGCGTGGGGCCGGCTTTAAGGCCCCCGCCTACCTAGAGTTTTTTTTCTCGCGTTTGAAGCCGAGAAGTGCGGGAGCGATAAGGGCGACACTGCCACGCGCGTTAAGTGCAACATCACCGCTAAGCGCAATGTAGGTTCAGTGCAAGTCCGTTGAGTAATTTTGTACGAATGCAACGCGTATGTTGTGAGATACGGCGATTTGAAAAAGCCGATTTTTAGCATTTTCAAAAATGGCGTTTCTAATGTGCGTGACGTCTTGAAAGCACTCAACAACCCTCGTCTTAAGTGCGTGTTCTTTGCTTAGATCAACACATTGGACGCACGTTTAATAGATTCTTTGAAAAACGTGTATTTCAAACGCACTGCAACGCGGTTCACACGCCAGCTAGGCGGGAGCCTTAAGCACGCAGTAACCAGCTGCAGAAGCGGTCGTGCAGGATTTATATTGGAAGCCACATGGCTAGTTCTATTTCCGGTGCAGCCAATGTGCACCAACCGCACGGCGAACTGTTCTGGAAACGTCTGCATTTGCGACAACGCACTCTTCAGCTTCCCGTAGCATCTAACGCAGGCAGTGGGAGAAACCTCCAAAAGAATGCAAAATATATGCTTTCTGGGGAAAGAAAACACGTTGCGTAAGTATGGATCGGTGAACGTGAACTATTAACAGGTATGTGATAGTATAAAAATAACGATGGAACTTGACATAATTTGCGGATAGTGGCACACCAATAAATAGTTAACGTAGAAGTAATATTTTTGCCATGACTGCGCTGGCTAAATAAAAGCCGCCGAGATCTTCCTTGGGTATAATCAGTAAAACAATGTATGGGCTGCAAACCTGCACGAGTTCGTGTGGAACATTTTTGAATGTGAAGAGTATAATTAAAAACAAAAAATAATATGCAATAGTAGCCTATACGTATAATTAACTAAGTTTCTGATGAAATAGAGTTCACTAGGAGTTCATTCAATTAAAAATAAATGCATTTTCACAGGAAAGATTTCTTGGACCAACAGAACAGGCCTATATTCTTTGGTGGCAGACAGAGTATGAACACGTATTTATGTAACGAAATGTGACACTTTACAGTTCGAAATAAGGCATGCTCTACTGACAGTTCGCTAAGTAGGTCACACATATACGGCTTTGTAGTACAAATAAGACATATTTAACAAACAACTATGGTGGGATTCTAAGATATTTTAGAAGGTAATTAATCATGAAAAGTATTTTCTATAAGTGATAAATATTTCCAGTGTTTTCTTGCTCGATTTTTGAAGAACACTGTGACTGTGATAGCTAGTTCGCTTCTGATGGCGCATTTATTCGCAAACCTAACAGTACTTGGTAGGAATCGCAAGAAGCTTCACGTAACTAGCGAAAAGTTAAATCTTAGTAGTTTACTCTAAATTTTGGTTTAATTAACGGAGGTCTTAGCTTATTTCGTACTTACATTACACAAAAATGAAACGAAGCTAACAAAAACATACATTCATTATGTGAACGATTAAAACTTCCAACCTGATAAACATACAGTTTCCAATAAAAAACATTCTGGGAAAAGAAGTGCCTTTCTTTGATTGAATACTTCAAGATTAACTTCATTGACCTAATTTAGTGCGTTAGGCCTATATGGTAGCATATTTTAGTAGTACTCGATTTATTCGCATTTGCGTTTCTAAATTATTTCTTTCGCAGACGATTATTTAAATGTGCAACAAAAATTTCTGTGTTCTGAGCTTTCTGTGAATACTGAAAAGAGTGACAGGTACCGTTCACCTAAAATAATTACTTAATTACTTAAATTTGACAGATACTCATATTCTCGTGTAAGGGAACAAATATTTTGCTGCTCTATTAATTTTTTACATTATATTTAAAATGTACTTTAAGATTTTAAATATCTATATCTTTCACTAGTTTTCAGCTCAGTACTGTGGTGCATTGTTGTACCTCTTCAAAACTGCAGATGAAGTGTCAAGAAAATTCCAAGTAATTTTCACAGAAACTTGGAAAGTAACTGATGATTCGGAATAATCACTATCTGTGGAAATGGAAGCCGCCGCCACCAGACACATAATGAACGGTAGGCGTTGTAGCGAATGGAAAGCGTTTGTGTGTCGGCGCGTCCATTAAGGGCGAGCATGTCAGTTTCGACAGCTACCAAAGTGAACCTTATAGACCCCAACCTAAAGTGAATTGTTTGAGCGAAGCTTTCATGGTGAGGCGGCATAGGAGGTGGGTGGGGGGTCGCAGGGGCGCCTTCACAATGGCGCAACAACCGAAGGGCGTTGGGGGAAAAGGGGGGTGGTTTTTCGGGTTTTGGTTAGCGGTGACGAGGGGGTGGGGGTTGGGCAGAGCTCACGAGGGGTGAGTTAAGAAGGGAATGCATGAAGAGGAGAAAACAAGCATCTCCGGTGACATTGATGGATTATAGATTGTAGAAATGCCAAATTGTGAAAAGAGACGGGAAGGAAACTGGTTTGATGGGGGAGGGTTGGGGGGTGGAAATGGCTGCCAGGGCCGAAAGAAGGGGGTGTGGGGGAGAACTCAGTTGTGTGTGCGCGAACGAAGATCGGAGGGAGGTGATGTGTGGGAGTGGAAAAGTAAAAGAAAATTGATGATGGTAAAGCAAATGATGAAAGTTTTCACAAGTCTCACGATCCTCGGCGCCCTCTTAATGTATATTCTGATCCACCACTTTGGCTTTCAAGAGTCCAAGAACACGTGTCCTACTATTGGATTAGTGCAAAGGCCGTTGCGTACACACGCTCTGTGGAACAAACACTAATCAATAAGTGCGATTGATCCATGCACGTACGTTTCATTTGTTACCAAAGAATAATATTCACAATGTTCGAATTTAACAAGCTATATTTTATTGTTGTGTTAAAGGAAAAAGACTATTCGCGGTTTCATCACAATTTTTTAATCAAACCTTTGAAATATCATCCCATGTATAACGTGTTTAGTTATTTCCTAAATATGCCATGTATCACAAGCGTTGTATACTTATGTTACCCACTTTGTAAAATTGAAGTTTTACCTGTATTTTATATATCAACTATAATATTTCATTTATAATACGTATGAATAAAAACAGTGAGAAAACACGTGTATTGGTACCACTTAGATAGAAATAGTTATCATGCAAAGCATAATTACTACTGAGTGTGCTCGAATTCGGTGCGTCATCCTTTGGTGTAATTTTTCTAGACTTACTTAAGCTTAATTTACACGAAGCGGAGGAATATCCTGCAAGTATAACTTAAGCAGGGCTTCAGAAAAGTGTGAAGTAACCGTGAATGTATTATAGTTACATGTTTATCCATTTAAATAAGCCTGACCAACATATTTAGGACTGAAACTTGAAAACGAGAACATAAACCCAAACCACCGTCTGCACTTGGAAATCTTGCGCTGCGCAATTTACTGCTCTAGACTGGCCAAATTCTTCTCCATGCACTGACTGACGAATGACGTCGTGCCACGTTATCGGCAAGTCGAGGCCATTTTGTTGGAGCTCACGAATGAACTTCACGTGTTTCAGATACATCAGAAGTATTTATAAATTAATAGGTTTACATCTGAAAGTTTGCAGTTCACCAGTTTAAGCACAAGGACCCGAAAATTTCGTGAAATCAATCGGCGGGGGGCAAAAAAAATTTCAGTCTTCTGTACCCTGGAGTGATATTCGTTTGTCCACTGTTCGTTAGCGTCTGTCACAGACTAGAGGCTCTAATTCCAGCTGTTTATTACTGGCAGGCAGTCTTCCTGGTGCGTCAAATGAACTGCTGAACAGTAACATCAACATAAATGAACGTATGTTTGAAGTCTTGCCTGGTGTTAAATAAATTCCCTAGATTTCCGGCCTTCTAGATGTACAGTAAGCCTGCACTTAACACTTTCAACACGTACGTCATACGGAAAATCATTTATTAATATGTATTTGTATAGTTATAGAACCCCATACACTAGTAATACATTAAATGGGTTGAATAATAAGTCCTGCAAATACATATTATACGGCTCCATTATGGTCCATTATGAAATACGAAACTGAGCATGATGAACTGATACGCAATATCCACGAGAATAGCTAATGTTATTTGTGCGCTTGTAGACAACCGGCAATCAGTACGCCGCAGGTCACCAAGATGTTAACACGCGCCAACGAGATTTTCCTTCGCATTCTTGGCTTCGATGTCAATCGCCAGGGAAGATTACATAAACATCGACGAGCCGGTCGTGTTTGAAGACAGCATCACGAAAGTGGAACTTCATGTATATCAGCCATTCCTGATCGGACCATAAACGTTATCATCGGAAGTTCAGATAGCGGTCCAACACCAAGATATCTGCACTCCTCCTTGTCAGTCACTCCTGCGATTCAGGCGGACACTGACGAAAAAAGATGGATCCAACCCGGTATCGACGAAAATAACGAGCAATGGTATTCTCCACCTCATCTATCGCATAACGAATTTGCTCAAAGGTGTCGAGGTAGACCAGACGAGATATGTCGGCATAACGACCGCGATCTCAAACTACCTCTCGTTCATGCTGAACGAGCTGTCTGCAGTCTAAATGGCATACTGGGGTATAGAAGATGACTAGAATTTTTCTATATACCCCGGAGGGTAATTCGAGGTCTGCATTCCTCTAGCGATGTTGCTGAGATTCGCCGAAGACTACAAACGAATTATCATCCATTTGAAGCAGGAACTGGTACTGCTCATGGCCAATACGCACACAGAAGCCATCGTAAGTGCGGGGTAATACCTGGAGACAGTGGAACTGAAGCTACAGTCTATCGAATGGATGCTGCCTCAGGTTTAGCTGAGTACTGCCGAACGCATCAATACATCAATATGTTCAAGAATGTGGAAAATGGCAAAAACATCGATATGGCTTTTAGATAGTGGAGTCTCGAGACCTGCCCTGGATTGCCCGCAAGCCAGCTCATGAACTGGATGGTGAAGTTTAGCTTTGCCACCCAGAAACCGAGGTAAATCATCATTGGGCTACATACCGGAAGACACCACAATGTGAGAGTGAGTTATGGTGTTTATGAATTTATCTGTAAAATAAATCTTGGTGTAAAACCATTTAAATGTGGTTTTCACCCTAACTAGTTAGACTATCATTTTTTCTGAAACCTTAAATAAGAAATTCTACATACTTCTTATGCTACATAATTTATATATGTATTTGGGCAAAACTTATATAGGACGAAACCAGCAGGGGTTCGTAAAGATGGACCTGGGAATGTTTATACATTCCCAGGTCACATACCTTCAGTTTGAAACAAGAAGTAAGATTTTTTTTTTGTTAGTGGAGAGATGGGGGTGGGTGTGGGGT
>NQII01001419.1:104918-141557 GCA_002778355.1 Clitarchus hookeri
GACTCTTCATGTGTGGTAGCAGCAGTGCCATCGACTTTTCCATGTATGGTACCAGCAGTGGCATCGACTCTTCATGTGTGGTACCAGCAGTGCCATCGACTTCTTTGTGTGTGGTACCAGCAGTGGCATCGACTCTTCATGTGTGGTACCAGCAGTGGCACGACTTCTTCGTGTGTGGTATCAGAAGTGCCACTGGCATCTTCGGGTGGGATGCTTACAGTAGCATATCCATCAACTTCTTNACCAGCAGTGGCATCGACTCTTCATGTGTGGTACCAGCAGTGCCATCGACTTCTTCGTGTGTGGTACCAGCAGTGCCATCGACTTCTTCTTGTGTGGTACCAGCAGTGGCATCGACTCTTCATGTGTGGTACCAGCAGTGGCACGACCTCTTCGTGTGTGGTATCAGAAGTGCCACTGGCATCTTCGGGTGGGATGCTTACAGTAGCATATCCATCAACTTCTTCGTGTGTGCTACCATCAGTTCCATCGGCATCGTGACCCAAGCCAACGTTCTCAAGACTTCGATGCATGTACTGTGATGAAGCCTTTGCGAATAGCAGCAATGTTGGACGGCACGAAAAGCATCAACGTGATATGAACCCGTCCCTCATAGTATATGGGTGTCAAAAGTGTCTTCGTCAGTTTGCTCGTACTGACAATATAACCATAATTTCTAAAATATATAAAAAAAACTTGTTCCTCTACCAGCAAAACAAAATGATGTATTGTAGTCGCCACAAACCTGTGATGGGCTTTCAAGTACTGCTGTGTGCAATGGTGATGTAAACATGCCATCACCACCTAGTACAGTAAGTGATGATACAATGGTGCTACCACCGGTAAGTTAGGATGTGCATGTGGATGGTATGGACAATCCACTGACGATATCGGGTCGGTCGTGTCACTACTGTTGTGAGACATGCAGTAAAAGTAGCAATGCATGTAGGCACGAGAAGGGTGGTAAATGCACGAAGAAGACAGGATGGGATTATTTGACTCTTGCCTGTCATTAAGTGTGGACGTGAATTTAAGAGTTTTAATACAATGAACTATGAGGAAAAAGACTGTCGTGAGGCATATCGCATCATGTCAAACAGTGTAAACCTCCGGCTCGAAAACCTTTCCATGTTCTAAGCAAACCTAATGTTAATGGATTCGTGTTGGAGTAATCTGCTTTTCGTGGCAGTCTGAAAACTTATGTCAAAAATATTTCTCCGGGTACGCCGAAAGACATTTGCACGTTTTTTGTCAGCCATGGAAAATAGTGTAATAAACCCAACTTACAGAACAGCTGTAAAACCGCGGATCTCTGAAATATAATAAATATAGTTAGAATGTAACTACTCGAAACCAGAACCCTACAACGAAGAACATTGTAGAAGGGCATTCAAGACCCGGAATGTACCAATCTATAATGTATATGACATCGAAAAGAGCGCAGACGATAATATACAAAAGATATGTCGCGAGGAAGAAGAAATGGCGACGAAGGGTCCATGTTAGAAACTCGTTTCGGTCGACCATTTACAGCTAAGGACAAATTTAAGCCATCCACTTACACAGTGATATGAAGTTATCGTCTCGCCTTCGAAAATCATCGCAAAGAACTGTTTGTATGTCTGTAGAGTTCCATAAATAAAAAATATGCATTAAATTGCTGTGTTTTATTTATTTTTTAAAAGATTGACCTAAGAAAATAGTAGATATTAATTATAGTCCATGTTTGGAGTCGCCAAAGAAAGTTTGGAAATGGACGACATAGGAGCTCTCTAGTTGTAGATGCTATAAAAATAAATAACTAGCATAGTTAACAGTGCCCAATACGGGCAAAATATGTGTTAAAGTCATGCTTTGGGCAATGGGAATATTCCATTGATTGGTATGGGTGGAGCGATAATCTCTGTTATGTAAGGCACATTATTAATTTCGGGGAGGAGGGGTGAGGGTGGCGGGGCGAGTGTGTGAGGTAAATGTTATATGTTCTTCGATTTTTAGAATTTTGAAGACCATGGGTGGTGAATTATATTAAAGCTCTATTCAGGCTTCATAAATGACTTCAGTTTATTTAACGGGGGCCGGGGTGCTGTAGTGGTTAGACTACTCGCCTCCCATCATCTAGGAGAACTGGGTTCGATTCCCGGATTTTCGCATGTGGCAATCGAACCGGACGAAGCGGCTGGTCAGCGGGTTTCCTCGGAGATCTCCCGTTTTCCCCGCACTTGCATTATGGTGCTGCCCCATACTCACCTCGCTTCACGGTTCTCAAGAACTCGGTGTTAAGAGCCGCCCATATTTCTCCACTCCACTCCAATTCACTCAACTGGACTGAAGTGTTCTCTGAGTACAACTGGTCGTTAGACATGCAGATCTCACGTTATTATCGAGTGACTTGCTAGACTTCAATACTTCCCTAGTCCCTGGTATAAAATATAAAATCATAACACCACGCAGCAGACATCTATTCGTGAACAAGATGTGTCTCTCTCCCTGTCCGAAAATCGCCGACACGCGTTGTCGCTCCGTATATATACTGTTTACGATAAAGTGAGCACTTTTTAAATCATTGTCACTGCTTCTACTTGCATGTATTTTAACGGGCGCTCTGAGTGACATGCGCCCAGTCCAGTTGGTAACAATGGAGGGAAAATAGTTCCATGCCTAAACGTCGAATTAAGAGTGTTAGGTAACAATTTGTAATAACTAAAATTATCTATTTAGTTTTCAGTTTTTTTTAATGCATTTAAGTGTAAAAATGAGCATATTTGTAATATACTTACTTTTATAATAATTTCAAAATTTCATTCTACCGACGCATGAGTAAAGTGACGAGACCCATGTTAGTGTTAATTTTACATAACGCGGAAGAATACACAACGTGCGTACAAGTACATCTAAAGCAGGGCTTTGAAAAGTGCTCAGTTTACCGTGGACATGTTATGTGTGTATGCCCCGCGACCGACGGCTGACGTCGAGGAGCGCCGGTCGAGCCGCGGAGTCGCAGCGACAGCGCGCTGTCAGGACGGGAGTCCGACGAGATACGTTGATGAAGGGAGACGTGGGTACGCGATCCGACGTGGCTGAAGAAGGGGGGGAAATGGACCCTTACGTGGGGGCGCGCGGGTGGGCCACACTCGAGACCCGGGGCGACTCAGCAACAATGCTATCTGCGACGGTTATCTGCGCCTTGATTGGCCGCGGCAGGAGGTCCGATTGGGATACCGGGCGCACGTCAGCCATGACATGCCGGTGCCAGGATTGCTCTCTCTCTCTCTCTTGTTGGTAAGGGGGGGAGGTTTGAAGTTTGTTGAGCTTTTTAGTTTTCGTGTAACGCACGACGACCCCGAGACGACTACCAAAGTTTAACACTCTAATTTTGCTTACCGACACTATTTACGGTCCGTTCACGGTTACTTCAAAGTTTTCTGAAGCCCTGCTAAAGTTATACTTTCAGGCTATTCCTCCGCTTCGTGCAAACAAAGCTTAACCGAGACTAGAAAATTACGCCAAAGGGACAGCGCGCCGCATTCGTGCGCATTCACTTTAATAATACTATATATAAGAACTCTTTCTTACTAGGCGTTACCAGCACACCTATTTTCTCCCAGTTTTTATTCTTATTAATATAAAATAAATATTACGTTTACAGGTAAAATATAGCTAGGGGTAGTGAAATTTCGCGAAACGATTTCAAGACAAGTTATATTTCAAAACACTGTAGGGTCGTTTGCCTATCTTGATTGGCTGAATTACTTTCGACACGTGTTAACTATCTGCATATGAATCACGTAGGAGCCGTGCCGATGTTGTCGAATACTGAGTGGCCCGGTCAAATAAGGAAACGTCTTCACTCTGAAATTTTGTTTGTGCTTTTACAAGAAAAATCCTTGGAAACCCAGTTGCCAAGAAAATCCTTCGTAAAACTACAAACAGTTTTCTTGTAAAATCTGCAAAAAATATTTTTGTAATATTACTTACTTACCTACATAATTTTATTTCATCTAGAATTCAAATGCGATACATTAATAACAGAGAAGAACTCAAAAAATATTTTAAAATATAATTTATAAAAAAAAGTTAGTTACACTCTGGCAGCACGAGGACTAGAACACACAACCCTTATAATAGTAGCCTCCACACATAACCACAAGACCAAGTTAACTTAATTTATAATTATTTTTATAGTAAATAAACCTGCATCAACCTACTGAATATTAAGGAAGTTGTTTTATTAAGAGGAAAATTATTTTTCATTTTATGAGTTGTGTGTAGCTAGGAAACATTAACAGTTAATGAGTAATACGGTCATGTTTTATTTAAATTGTCGTTTTATTGTGATTGTTTGAGTTGTTTTAAGTGTTTTACGTTATTCAAAATTGCAATATATTTCTTTTAGCACTCTACTACACTTAACATCACCCATAGTTTTTGCACAAACAACTATATACGGTTTTACGTTGTTGAGTGCCCGCCATTCAGATGAAGCTCGTGGATACGGGTCAGTATAGTACAACCATTTCTTGAGATCTATTACTAACATGGCCCTTGTAGTTTTACAAAAGGAAACCTTTGTAAAGTTCCAAGCATTTGTAAAATTACAAACAATTTCTCAGTACAAATTATGACAGTTTTTTACCGTGTTCTCAAGCAGGCAGCAACCAATGGCAAACTGCAAACCACTGTCGTGTGCTAATAGTATTGAAGTCTACCAGTTACTCATATTTTTTTTCAATTAAAGTCACTTCATCTAAATATAGCAAATTGTTCAATTTAACGGTAAATAAAATACTTTTACTTTATAAGAAGTTTAAATGGTTGATATATGCCACATTTAGGAAAGAACCAAACACGTCATACATGGGGAGATTTTTCAAATGTTTGATTTAAAAAAGTGTAAAGAAACTGCGGATGGACTATAGTAACGATCTTGAGTTCCGCGCAAATCTACAGGCATTCAAGAAAAGCGATAAATTACTCGCCTATATTAACCCCGCTGCAGAACATTTGAACTCTTCCCGTACTAAACCGGGAGAATTTATATTACTAAACAGCGTTTACGATCGGTATTAGCTGTCAACCAATACTGTGCCATGTTCACTGTGCCCTAATAAAATCCTGTTTAATTTGTAATACAACATATCATGTCTGTAGACAGTGTGAATTTATATTTTAAGTATTTCTTTCATGTTTGTTTATGTTTTGGAATGTGTTTTATTTTTTTTTGTTTTGTGACTGAGGTATGTTTTGCGTTGAAGCTACAAACGAGAATGTTACAATAATTTTGAATACAGGTTTGTTCTGTGACTTTAAAAAGAATATTTATAGAATATAACATTATTGTATATTTATTTTAAAATTTTCTGTACTGTTAACGTAAATAATTTTCTTTTCATTATTTTGTTAGAGGTTCGGGCGAGGGTCAGGTGCTCATCATTTAATTTAATGTATGTCTGCGATGAATTGTGCTGTGTGAGCGAAAATTGTTTTAATGTTCTCTATTTTAAATTTCATTAAACTTGGAACGCTTGCTTGCGTGATTTATTGTTTACATAAATTTGTCACGTGACGTTTGAAAAGACCTGCCAGTTTTTCGAATTCACGGGCAGAATGTTCTACAACGTCACAGTGAGCGTACGTGATGTGTGTCGCTCTACACTACGATTGACAGATAAAAATAAGAGATGGCACAATATTATGTGTGGAAGTTGTGCCTCGCTGGTTTGTTTACATAATTATGCCCAGTTGCGGCATTGGTATTAATTTTATTTAACTTTAAACAAAATAAATTCCTGCTTAACCAGTATCCCGGTAAGGAACTGAGTTCTTTTATCCCGTTCATAAAGAAAATTGAAGAGACTGTAAAAAAAAGTGCAGTTAAAAATATTTGTTTGTGAAACACCTTTTTATACCCATAACAATCACTGATGACCAGTTTCTTAAGTTTTATTACTGAGCACCGGCGCACGTAATTTTTTCTTTTCTTAAAATTTTTATTCGAACTTTTAACAGTAATTATTAAAGTGATTTACCAGGCAAGTTATGTACAAAGGCCAATTTTAAACCATTTTTATTTGATTTGAATAATTTCAGAACCGTGCAAATTTTTTTTTAATATAAGTTATTTTAAAAAAACCTACATTCTTTTATTTATGGATGATATATGTACAGTCCTACACCAACAATGCTGAGGAAATAAATAATTTAATTTATTAGCAATTTTTGTTTTCGCCACAGTTTACATGATGTGTTTTTTGTTGTTTGATGTTTACTATTTTTCTTTTTTTAAGAATGTCGTGCTGAATTGTGTTTTGTTCCTGTACCAACACCTGGAGTGTTCTCTGTTTGACTAGTCCATTCTGTCACTTTGAAAATAATTTAATATTCATTAATAAACACACACACATAATATGGTGGAATATAATTAATTTGTTCACACTCCACCATAGTAACAGGAAATACAGTATCACTACATCGTAACGCAATGAAACTTTATCCGTTACAAGGGCAGAGAAAATTTCACACTATAGTAGTTCCAGCTGTATTCTTGGACACAATCTTGGAAGAGTTAAACTTTCGAACACGTTTCTCTTATGTCTCGCGGGCAATGATTTATTTAGATTAGCGCGCTTCTAAAACCTCGTACACCTTTGACCAGGAAGAAACAGACATATCGTGGAAATATGTCCTCCCAGTATTTCGCGTGGCTGAAATAAACTGCTCCATCATAAAATACACGACTGAGCATGGTGGAATGATATAATGTACAAGGCACAATCTCTAATGTTTTCGCCGTAAGTAAGGATGGCCACGCCTACACAGCGGGCCGTTAACAGACGTTTGTCGGTACGTTGGATGTACGTTCTGCTAGCACAAACTAAGTAAAGATATGGCGAAAGCGAACCGCAGGAATCAATATAAAATACTCTTTTCTTTGCTGACACACCTGCACGTTTTACATCTACTCTGTTGAAAGCAATGGTTTAACTACAGAATTATTGAGAAAAAAAATACCCACCCCCTCCCCTCATCTAAACTCCATCAATGTTCAGCGTTGTAATTATAAAATTACGGCGTTATAAAGGTTAAATACGTGTCCGGTTTGTTAGCAGTCAGATATATGACGGTACTTGCTCGCCATTGTATACTCCTTTGCACGCATCAGGAATCAATAACCGCCGTGGGTCCATCAAGGCACACTGTCAAATTTTTCCGTCAAACTGCTTGAAATAAAATTGGTGAAATATAATTTGGTTGGGAAAGCCGGATGGCTCTAGTTTCCATCAAACAGTTTAAAAATTGGATGGGTTCAAATTTTTTTTTATGTTTGATGGGTTTCAGCCAATCAGGATCATGCATGACGTGAATAACAGTTTTCGACTTCACGTAACTTTAAAATAGCGAACAATTTCTGGAAACGAAACAAGGCTATTAAGATAATTAATCTAAATAGAAGATATTTGAGCATGGACGCTATTAGAAATGATTAATTCAAAATAATATTTGAAAATCTCACGAGCATTAAATTCCATTGTGCAAAATACGTATCTGATAAATTAAATTTAAATGCGGGGTACGCGCTGAATGCGTGGCGTTAGATAAGTTGTAGAGCTACATATGTTTATTGTGTCTGATATGCAAAATAGGAAAGCACCAGGTACAGTAAAGAACAAACGTCTGCTAACTTACAACTTTTCACCGCCCGCCACTGTCCTTCGTCTATCTGATATGCCTTTCAGGACTATGGATCAGCAGTAAACACAAAGCATTGTGGCAGCTTAATTCCGTGGGGCTGAATCGAACTCAAGTAGAAGTCCTGACAGCGACACCAACCATAATCGACAAGTCACCTCTGCCATAGTGTATTTTTGCTTTGTACCACAGTCCAAAATTTTATCAGTGAGAATTGTACCAAATAAGTGAAAACAGTTAAAATTGAGCAACTGATAATCAGTTCCAGATAACTAATTATTATAGTGGCTGAACTTCACTGATTTATTTGGGTTTCCTACTGATTTTCAAGAATTTCACTGCTATAAATCACTTGTTCCCAGTGAATTTTCTTGATTTGCCGGTCAGCAGTAGCTTGTCAACTGACTTTCGATTAGTGTTATTTCACTTTTTGATATCACTGATTCGAACTTAGAGTGCACAATTTATTAATGTTAACCCCCTTAAGTCTAGGACTCATCTGTCACACTAAATTATTTAGATTGGTGTTAAAAAAAATTTTTCTATAAAAATTTCGAAAATGCACCGACGGTGTTTTTGGTATTTACGTTACCCCTACGTTCGTCACAGCTCAATATGAAGTATTATTACAACTTGTAAAAATCTAACAGTACAACAATGGATAATTGCCATTACGCNAATTTATTAATGTTAACCCCCTTAAGTCTAGGACTCATCTGTCACACTAAATTATTTAGATTGGTGTTAAAAAAAATTTTTCTATAAAAATTTCGAAAATGCACCGACGGTGTTTTTGGTATTTACGTTACCCCTACGTTCGTCACAGCTCAATATGAAGTATTATTACAACTTGTAAAAATCTAACAGTACAACAATGGATAATTGCCATTACGCACCCCGAAACCAAATTGACAGCATGCAAATTAAAACAATTCTGCATAAGTCATGAAAAATACTTCCTAAAATATTAATTTACTAGCTGACCCGACAGTCGTTACCTGTCAATTTATACAAAAATAGACTTAGATCGAATATAGATATATATATTATTTGAATTAGGATATAATGTTGAGACCAGGTTGCATATCACCCATATTTTAATATTACAAACATTTACAAAAATTAAGTAATGCGTTCATCGCAACGCTTGATGATGAACGATATTTTTTGTCTTTCCGTTCGAAGATAAAACTAATAGCACCGATGGTTTACCTACTCTCGAGCACGCCACGTACAACTGCCCATAGGGAAAACATGGAAATTCAAGGTTTATTCCACACACTTCCAACGATTGGCCTTGCGATTTGTTAATCGTCATTGCGAATGCAAGACGAACAGGAAACTGGACACGCTTAAATTGAAACGGTAAGTCGGTTGGAATCAGTGGTATTCTTGGAATCAGAACATCCTCGCCTTTGAACTTTCCTATGATTATCGTTGCTTCAATCAAGTTGTTCATCATCTTCTTAACAGTGAGTCTTGTTCCATTTTATAGTTTTGGTTGGTTCAGATTGCGTGATATGATTATCACCAAGCCGACCTTGAGTTGCAAATTGTGCGGCAGCATTCCTGGCAAATCCAATGAATTCAGAAATTAAATTGGATAATTGATGACTTCATCTGTATCGGTAATTTAATCGATCGACTTAAATGAATGCAGTTGGCCAGCGATTTGACTTTGAATTTTTATGTTCAAATCGTCTACGTCCTTATTTTACCCTGCCAAAATAGCTCGTTCGCTCAACCAAACATGGTTTTTGTAATTTGCACCAATATTCGGGAACACTTTCATGAACAATTCTTCTTTCGACGTTGTGAAGTGACAAAAATTAGGTGGAAACAAAATGAGGCCAGTGGAACCGTCAATCGGAATTTTTCCGTTGCCAATGTCTAATAATTTTGTGGAAAACACTTCCACCGATTCGTCATTTTGTAACGCGACTCGCATATTCGTTGTTAACTTGGGAGTTTTCACGTATCTCCACAAATGTGATGACTTCAAGCAACCGTTTATTTCATCAGCAGCTGTTGATCTTGGAATGACTGGCAGCGTTTGCCGAAAATCGCCGGCCAGCAGAATCATCGTACCTCCAAAGAGGTCCTGATTATTGCGCAAATCTTTCAACGTTCGATCGGGTGCCTCCAATGCTCGTTTTTGCGCCATCGTATATTCATCCCAAATGATAATTTTGCTATTCTGTGGTACTTTCGCCATTGCTAAATTTTTGGCAATGTTGCACGTCGGTTCATCTATCGTTTGCAAATTCAGTGGCAATTTGAGCGCTGAATGGGCTGTTCGTCCTCCTTCTAACAATGTGGCAGCTATCCCTGATGATGCTATGGCCAGCGCTATTTGACCTTGTGCGCGAACCGAATCTAAAATCAATTAAATTAGGAACGTTTAGCCAGTTACGCCAGGTGCATCGAGGAAAAATATTCCTCCATAGCCGTCGTTGATTGCTATCATCAATGTGTCATACGCGGTTTTCTGCTGCTGATTCAAAAGTGGGACCTTTGTTCGTACTGATTGACTCAAAGCATCTCTATCGTATTGCCGTTCTCGTTAAAATTATCTATTGAATGCATAGTGCATGGGGCGATTCGGCGCTGGCATTCCTAATTCGTGCAACATCTTGCCGGACATCATCAGGCACAAATCCTCTATAGAAATCAACGCCTCGTTGTGGATCTCCGCGTTAAAGTCAAGTTCAGGATTCGCTGTTGTTGTACGCACTCGATGCAAAATGTCTTCAGCCATATTGTCTTCGTATTTGTTCCATAAATGAAGTGGGTTATAAGGAAAACACGTTGAAATGGTGATAGCAAAAAGTGATCTAATTTGATGCGCAGTAGACGAAATAACAGCATCAGCAAGTGTATGATCCCAATGAAAGTCATCTCCGAGCAAATGTAAACGCAGACACGCTTCTCGATATGTTGCGCACAACTCACCATTGACAGTTCCTAGATATTCAAATGAATTCGGTCCACGAACATTAACCAATAACAAAAGCAGGTAAAAACATTCGTCATTTCTCGGATGAACTGTGCAAATGCGCCCCAATGCATCTGTTGAATATACATTCACGTATCCAGGAACAAGCTTTCCCTGTTTCCGACGTTGGAATTTTTTTGATGATGCGTTCCATGTAAAATATCTCGGCATCTCTGAGTAAATCAGTGTTCTCGCAAATTGATCGCTTGCGCATGTCGCTAAGAAACTTGTCAGCGTTGTCGCTGGTGGTCGTTCAGCTCTCTGCGCTGCGTTTGCTACCGTCAAATAAACTCGTTGTCCATTCCCCAGGTGCACAGCTAAATGGACCACAGTGGGATGACGTTCGTGTATGGCGAATGAAAAGATTCTCCAAATCGCCTCATTGCTGCTGACATATCTTCCTTTTTGATATTGCGAAACTTCATCGTTGGCATCAGGAGCTGCAATACCAAATACAGCCATGTCGCTTCCAACATACGTCGCTGGCAAAATGGTAATTCAGCTGACATTGTTTGCATTTCCATCTACATTCATGGCATCCTGCAGATGGATGTATTCTTCCGAACGCAATTTTTGCTGCTTTAAACGTATATATGTCAGACATTCCGTCTCGATTTTGACATACATATCAACGACGAACTGATGAAACAGTCTGCGGAATTTCAATATGTGATTGTCCTCGTTTTGACATATCATCAAACGGTAGGCATGAAAATTCATCGAGCCGACCTTTTTATTTGTTTCTTGATCTGTTAATGGATTAACCACCTTGATCAAAAAAATGATATCCATCCTCTCCTCGGCAAAATATCAGCAGGTATTGTAATGCATCATACGAACGATGGGTTTCTTTGACACGCTGAAGGCTATTACCATCACGCCGTCGAATCACAATATCACAAGACTCCAAATTCTCGGCAACTTCATTCAACGTCGGTGCATTGAAGCGTCTTTCATATTCGCCTGCTGGTCTTTGTCTGCTTTGATCACTATTATGTGATCATCCGAAGGCATCATTTCTAGTGCAGTTTTGAATAATTTAGCTAATTCATTGTGCTCATGTAAGAGTTGTTGCAGTTGTGCAATAATCTCTCGCTTTACCGCACGACTGATGGCACAACGCTGATTGATTTAATCATCAGAATTTCCAAGGAAATAAACCTGAAAAAATTTGTGATCATTCACTGGCAGCAACAATGCTCCTGCACGATGGGGAATTTGTCCTTGAATCTGTAAAATGAAAAGAAATTCTTATTGAAACGTTGTGAATTGTTGATTTTTTTTTTTGTGTATATGATGTGTGTTGTAGTCGAAAATGAATTTACCTTAAAGGTTTGACTGAAACCTTACCTTAAAAGTTGGCCTGAAACCTCGTTCCTCAGTTATATTAGCCCCAAATGATGTCATTTGGAAGATACTGTTGTATTTTTGTATATTCTGCAAAAAAATGCTTTGATTGAGGTTCTTGGCCAGAAAGCAATGATGCTAGTGGCTCTGGTGGCAGTATCAATTGTGGTAAATTGACCTTTCCGCTTGCACAACATAATCCTGGCAGTTCATTTTGAAACCTCAAAGCATTGCAATGTTGACAAACAGTGCTCATAGTTCCGAAGTCGACCGATACATCCGTGGCGTAATCGATTGTAGGATCGTATCTGAACGCCAAACGTTCATATCGAATTGTTACGTTTGGCCCTCTGTTTTGTCGACGTTCCAAATTATTGTTTACGTTATCTCCAACTGAGCGAGTCGAACTCGACTGTCTCTGTTGTTCCGGAGTCATGATAGATCGCGCTTGAGGAATTCTTATTCTATTTGCCTCCAAACGCTGTCTACGCTCTTCATCAGCCTCGTTGACTCGACGATCATGTATTTCTTTTGCGTTGCACGTACGGCGACCAATATTTCGACGCCTTATTGGTGGCATTTTTCCAAAGACACCAAAACAGTCTTTCCAACACGCCACCGATAACACAATATTCTTTTTCGTTAAACAAAGAAAATATAATGAAGTCACTTCACAAAATGTTACACTTTTTTTTGTTCTAAAAACATGTGACAGCAGAACTTTCAAACTGTGCCTCATTTAACGTAATAAAATTCTTTAACATAAAGATTTCATATAAAAATACCATCCAAATTTCCGACTTTGCCCGTGGATTTTCATATAAAAATACCATCCAAATTTCCGACTTTTTCCGTTGATTTTCCAAAAATTTTCTTTCATACAAACCTTGTCCTGGAAATTACGAACACAATAAAAAGAAATCAGCAAAATCGGTCATGCCGTTCTCAAGTTATGCTCCGTCATACATGTGGCAATTGATTTTTATTTACATACATTTACAGCATTTTGGAAAATATGTAATATTTTGTTCGGTTCTCTACATTGTCACAATCGAGCAACAATGTTTCGGTTACGAACGCCATCTCAGGACGTGCNAATATTTTGTTCGGTTCTCTACATTGTCACAATCGAGCAACAATGTTTCGGTTACGAACGCCATCTCAGGACGTGCGTGCTGTCATCTACTAGTAAATATGTTACAATAGGAAAGAAAATTTCAGGTTTATTTTATTTATCTGGTATTTATAGTGCTCCCTAATGGCGACGGTGCCTTAGTAGGGGAACGCCAGACATTTAGGGGAAAGGAAAGAATCCGCCATGGCAAGTAGCGAGGAACCAACTCAACATTCGCCTGGGATGATTCCGGAAAACCCTGGNAAAGGAAAGAATCCGCCATGGCAAGTAGCGAGGAACCAACTCAACATTCGCCTGGGATGATTCCGGAAAACCCTGCAAAAACGGGATCAGGATAGCCGGACCGAAAACTAAGCTCGGGTCCTCCTGGGTGCGAGTCCAGTGTGTTATAGACTGTTCACGGTTAATTGACCACTTTTGAAACCAGCANAGCTCGGGTCCTCCTGGGTGCGAGTCCAGTGTGTTATAGACTGTTCACGGTTAATTGACCACTTTTGAAACCAGCATTTGAAAAACGTCAGTGCCTTTAGCTGCATACATTTGATCATGCACACTGACTGGTAAGCGCCCAGTAAAGTTGGCAACGGCGAAGGGAAAGTAGTCCCTTAATTCTACGTTGAATTAAAAGTGTTAGGAAACAATTTGCGAATTTTGGAANCAACGGCGAAGGGAAAGTAGTCCCTTAATTCTACGTTGAATTAAAAGTGTTAGGAAACAATTTGCGAATTTTGGAAAAATTTTTTTTTCTTTCATGTTTTATTTCAATAAATGTAAGTGTATGAATAAGCAAACTTGCGAAACATTCGTTTGCCTGGGAATTGCACAATTTCATTTGACCGACGCGCATGAATAAAGTGATGAAGCCCGTGGCAATGTTGATTTGACATGTAAGGGTAGAACACCCAATGCGCACAAAAGTAAATCTCAAGCAGGGCTTTAGAAAGGGCTCAGTCTACCGTGAGCGTAACCATTGCGCCACCTCGCTAGGTGGCACAAACAGGCGAAAAATGGCATGTGAAACTGTAGACATCCATAATGTTTACCAAATCATATCGTTGACACGGTCTACGCAAAATCTTGTGTCCAAAATATCAACACAGAAAACTCGAACGCAATGCCAGCTTTACTTTAATATCTGCTGGCAACCTCTAGTATTTTCTCGTTTATTTTATTTTATTTATATTCTGAGTCAGCATTTACACGTCGCGTTCCGANATTTTCTCGTTTATTTTATTTTATTTATATTCTGAGTCAGCATTTACACGTCGCGTTCCGAGTTTTATGCGACGAGCAATGAAACTCCCCAGTGTCGTATGTTCATAATAATACTCTGTTCACTCGCTCCTAATGCAAGAACCATTCACTGGTCAGTGGTGGGTTTTTACTCCCTTGCAACCTGTACTTCGTGGAAACTGACGAGGTTGGTCGTCTTAATTTTACTTCGTTGCAACCTGCACAACACGCGTTCCTGCCACAGTGATGGAAGGATTCGAGTACANTGGTCGTCTTAATTTTACTTCGTTGCAACCTGCACAACACGCGTTCCTGCCACAGTGATGGAAGGATTCGAGTACAAAATGTCAAATATTTCGATTCCTAGGAGCTCTCGAGATATCTCGAAAGGTTGGTCGAAATATTCAAATACTTTCATTAACGGGATGCCGCTGGTCGGCGGGTTTTTCTCCGGGATCTCCCGTTTCCCCCGCCCTCGCATTCCGGCGATGTCCCGCACTCACCTTGCTTCACCCTCATTAGGCTCTCAATGCCTCGTTGTTAAGAGCCACCCAAACCTATCAACTCAATTCAACTAGATTATTATTCGAGTGCGAAGTATTCGATTCCTGGAAATATTCGATTCTGCTCGTCACTAGTTCGTGCTCCGCCTTTACTGTCGAGAGCTTAGTCGACAACACGGCCCACCTATTGGCTCGTGGCGGGTGGAATGTTTGCTGTTGCATCGGAGAGCGCCCTCCCCCTACCGAATCAGCTGTTCCCGCGGCGCTAGCCGGCTCGTTCGCTCCCAGCCGACCAATGGCCGCCGACGACGCCCGTGTTTACACGAAGCCTGCTCAATGCGGGACCCCCGCGCTCAACTGTAAACACACGCGGCCTTCTCCCTACCTCTTCATCGCACACACTCTTCGCCGCTCTATTTACCCGTCTGTGGCCATCTTGCTGTCTCCCCTCCCCCCCTGTCATCCTTTATTCCCTGTGGCTTCTGATCATCCTGGATAACCGACGTTACAAAACGTGCTTTCTATTCAGTATAAGAATATTGCAATCGTAAACATTTTAGTCCATTCATGATTACTTCCAACTTTTCTTGAGACCTGCTAAAGGTTACTTCCACTCAGGTTGGGAAGATCAATGTTAAAAGTTTGGAAAACAAACATTTTCGCCCCTAGGTAGGCGCTAGTGTCGCATGTTTACCAGATTGGCTCAATTTTCTACGTTAGAAAACAAGATAATTGTAATAATCATAAATTAAATATAAAATAACTTCGTAATTAAGTAAATTCTTTCTCTTTTATAATACAAGTAGCTTAAAATTCTAATTAAAAGTTACCTTATGGAACACTGCGCACCTAGCGGCGGAAATTTTCCCTATGTCGAACTCTCCCGTAAGAACTCGCGTTTTGTTCCTAACCTGAGTAGAATAAACCTTACCCGCGGCTTTATAAAATGTATATAAGGTGGAAGGTTACAAAAGGTGACTTTAAGCAGGGCTTTAAAAAGTGCTTAATTAACCACGGACAGATCAGCTGCAGTTATTGCAAATTTAAATCTTCAAACCTGTTTGCGCGCATCAGGAAAANCGTGTTTACACGAAGCCTGCTAAATGCGGGACCCCCGCGCTCAACTGTAAACACACGCGGCCTTCTCCCTACCTCTTCATCGCACACTCTTCGCCGCTCTATCTAACCCGTCTGTGGCCATCTTGCTGTCTCCCCTCGCCCCTGTCATCCTTTATTCCCTGTGGCTTCTGATCATCCTGGATAACCGACGTTACAAAACGTGCTTTCTATTCAGTATAAGAATACTGCAATCGTAAACATTTTGGTCCATTCATGATTATTTCCAACTTTTCTTGAGACCTGCTAAAGGTTACTTCCACTCAGGTTGGGAAGATCAATGTTAAAAGTTTGGCAACCAAAATTTTTCGCCCCTAGGTAGGCGCTAGTTTCGCATGTATACCAGATTTCCTCTATTTTCTACGTTATAAAACAGGGTAATTGTAATAATCATAAATTAAATACAAAATAACTTCTTAATTAGGTACATTATTTCTCTTTTATAATACAAGTAGCTTAAATTCGAATTAAAAGTTACCTTATGGAACACTGCACACCTAGTGGCGGAAATTTTCCCTATGTCAAACTCTCCCATAAGAACTCGCGTTTTGTTCCTAACCTGAGTAGAATAAACCTTACCCGTGGCTATAAAAAAGGCATATAAGGCGGAAGGTTACAAAAAGTAACTTTAAGCAGGGCTTTAAAAAGTGATTAATTAACCACGGACAGATCAGCTGCAGTTATTGCAAATTTAAATCTTCAAACCTGTTTGCGCGCATCAGGAAAAAGGGCTATGCAAAACACAAACGCTTTTACGAAAACCGATTACTTTGTACGTACGTAACAGACGTTTTTATTCCTGTCATTTAGTCCATTCACAGTATCTTCATAATTTTTTAACCAGATGTTTGAGAAATCACCCCATGTATGAAGTGTTTGGTTGTGTCATAAATATGTCCCGTATCGCAAGCGGTTTATACATCTGTTTACATAAAATAATCAAAATTTTGGGAAAATTAAATTTTGTTTATATTTTATCTATAAATTATAATAATTAATTTGTGATTAACGTGAATAAAACAAGGAGAAAACAGGTGAGTTGGTATTGCCTAGGAAGAAGTAGTCCTCTTGCAAAATATTAATAAACTGAGTCGCATAAATGCGTTGTCTGTTCGGTGTTAGTTTTCTAATTCGTTAAGCTTTTGTTTGCTTGAGGCGGAGGAATATCCTGAAAGTAGAACTTCAGCAGGGTTTAGAAAAATAATGGACTACGAAATCGTATTTTGAATCATCCAGCGTTCTTCGTTATCTCGCGTGTCCTTCATTGAAAATACTTGGCCTCAAAATAGGCAAGTTTCCAGGCGACATGGACCTGGGTGCCGTACACCGCGTTAATGAAGCGCTTTTGATTAACTAAGAATAAGCTTGGAACACACGCACGCCGCAGTGGAGCGAAATGAAGACTGATGTGTGATGCCGTTCAAGTGATATATGATGGCAGGGTACTTCCTTTTATATTTCGCGGGGCACACAATGGGGAGTTTATCTGTGACGGGCAGTTGGCACTATCTATAACACAGCGAGGCGTCGAACATTGGCGCTTGATTTACCATGCGATGAGGGAAGTCAAGCTGCACTAGGTGAAAAAAAAAAATATATGTATATATTTTCCCCAAATCAATCTTTGCGGAACGCGTCTGTGATGCTTCCTTTTTCGTGAAATAGTGAAATCGCTGCATTCAGAACACAGGCGTTTTTTCTAGGCGAAATTGTTTACGATGCTGTAACATTTTTTACTATGCGCGGCTGGTCCGCAAAACTTAAGTGGATAATCGAATTCACAGCCAATTTTTTTATATTTAATGTTCAACTGTACTAATACATCTTTAAAATATATTTCTGGAGCAACGTTGCATTATAAACCCGAATCCACTGCATGCAAAAAAGAAGAAAGAAACTAATTTGCCAAAAATGTTTTCTTCGTCGTAAATATAAGTAATAGTCGACGCAATCTGAATTACAAATCGTCTAATTGCGCATTGACGAACTTTTTACAATAATATTCAATACATTAAAACGATAGCAGTATTGTAAATTTGGGAATTGTATTATAGAAAATAAATTTTGTTAATATCTGGTAGAGTGGGTCCTTACCTGTCACACAGCTGAGTAGATTAAAACGAAGCACAATTTTACAAAATTGAAAATTTTTGTTTGTTTAAATTACTGGTTAAGGTTGTGTGCTTATTTATATCTTAATGTATTTTTCTGTTTTAGATTTAATATTGAAATTCAAATCTTACNATGTTCAACTGTACTAATACATCTTTAAAATATATTTCTGGAGCAACGTTGCATTATAAACCCGAATCCACTGCAAGAAGGAAGAAACTAATTTGCCAAAAATGTTTTCATCGTCGTAAATTAAAGTAACCGTCGACGCAATCTGAATTACAAATCATCTGATTGCGCATTGACGAACTTTTACCAATATCATTCAATACATTAATACTATAGCAGTATTGTAAATTTGTGAATTGTTTTATAGAAAATAAATTTTGTTAATATCTGGTAGAGTGGGTCCTTTTACCTGTCACACAGCTGAGTAGATTGAAACGAAGCACAGTTTTACAAAATCGAACATTTTGGTTTGTTTAAATTACTGGTTAAGGTTCTGTGTTTATTTATATCTTTATGTATTTTTCTGTTTTAGATTTAATATTGAAATTCAAACCTTACTGATGGACCTCTGTGACTGAGTGGTATGACTGTTCGTCCCCCCTCCCCACCCCCCAATCAAGAAAGCGAACCGGGTTCAATCCCCGGCCGGGTCACTACCGGATTTCGCAAGTGGGGACCGTGCCAGACGATGCCGGATCTCACGTTTCCCCCGCTCTTGCATTCCGGCGCTGCTCCATTCTCACCTCAATTCACCCTCATCGCCTCTCGAGAGACCTCGTTTGTTACGAGCCGTCCAAATCTCTCAACTCAACTCAAACCTTACAAAAACATAGAGATACAGGCCTGTGTATTTGACAGATTTCGTGAAGCCAGAGTGGGCTCATTTGAGTCTGTTTCTCATGTGAGACTGAAAATAAATAAATAATAAGTTAACATTTTTTTTTACGGTTACACATGCAACAAAAACTGAATGGGCAAAATACTGTGGACTTAAAAATATCTCTTAGGATAAGTCGTTTGTCCTGATAGCATTCGTTTTGAAATATTTCATCCGAAAAGCAAGCCACAGTGAAACAAATATGAATCTAAGGCAGAAGGAATACTACACGTTTAACGCGGGAAAACTATAAAAGCAGCAACAGCATGTGAAATAGCATCTGCATTCCGCTTACCGCGAACACGCGTGAGAAGGGAGCAGGTTGGTCCAACCTAAACGAAGAAAGCGAAACCTGCTCCCACGCCTATAGTTACGTGGGGGGAACGTGGATGACGTGAGGATTATCGCGAACGGAGCAGTCGCGGATTGAAGACGGCGGAAGTAATTGGAACATCGCCGGGGAAACTCCGAGAGTGTCGCCGAGGCTCGTGAGCTCTGGAGGTGATCAGTTTCAAGTTGGTTCGGAGCCCACGAAGATCAAGAGGCTCCACCATCTAGTTTTTCTGAGCATTCTCTAGTTGTCATGTGGGTCACATTGTAAGCAATTTTGCTTTTTATAATTTTTAAAATACTGCGAAAGTATTTTAATGTAAAACCAATTTTTTTTTTTCAGGATTTTGTTATTGAAACGTAAATTCGGCCCTTTAAAAGTGTCAAGATCAGCAAAAATCTCCAAGAGTGGTCCTCTGTTTACGAAATTTGTTCTTCTGTAAAACATAATTTCAAACTCTAGCGACAATGCTGTTTATTTTCTGAACAGATTGCTTTGTTAAAACCTTATAGACACCGCTCAAAATTACGAGGGAACAGAACACACGCGAAGAAAATTTATGCTTTCTTATGACCGGGTGTGACCTTGAAGAGTTTTATATTGTTTGCTAGGGATTNGTTGACCAAGTCTTGTGTCGTGCCCCGCCTAGCCCCCAGGTCGCGTGACCTGGGGGACAAGTTGCCTGTTGAGACGCGGGTCCCGTCCTCCGGGCCGCAAATACCTGAGGCGGTGTGCAATCAATTTACCCCCGTCAAGCTCCTGAAGGTTTCCACTCGGGGGCCTATCGAAAAATGCTGCCTCCATTGACCCGAGTAACGGGACCTGGGGGCGAAGTCAACGTGCTTGGACGCGTCCTTGACTACGAAGGCCATTCCCCTTNGGGGGGGGGGGGTAGAGGGTAAAAATCAGATTGCGTGGTGCAACTTAAATCCCAGGGCCTTGAGGTAGAAAATTACCTGACATCTTAAATTTACCAATATTTTTGCACAAGTTTTGTAAATAACAAACCGTCTTTATTTGGCGCAATTTAATGGGCCTCCCTAGTAAAAAAAAAGTCTCAAGGTCACGTCCAGTCGTAAAAAAGCATCGCGACGATGATGGAAAATATCATAAACAAACTTCGTTTGTGATGTGTTTCCTCAGAATTTTAAGCGGTGCCTATAGAGTTTTAACACTGCAACCTGTTCAGAAAAGATACAACATCGCCTGTATAGGTTCCACACAATTAACACTAGAACTACCAAAGGGTCGGTTTGACCCTTTAGACTTCTTCAATGTAACATAATTCTTGTGGTATTTCCCTCAAATTAAACACATTTCCTCTACATTTACCAAAATTCTACTGTGCCCACATTATTAAACATTTATTATAACGAAACAGTCACAAAAGCACAGCGAAAACTTATATTCTGCCTAGAAGAGCCAAATATGTTTAAAATTACTCCTTAAAATCAAAAAATTGTTTTACAGAAGAATAAATAACGTAAACAGAGGTTTACTTACAGTGATTTTCTGTGACTTTGACACTTTTCAACGACCACATCTATGTTTCAATAAGCAAATTTTTAAATCGGCAACAAATATCGACTTTCACTTCTGCCCTGATATATATATATACATTTAAATATTTAATAGTAATCATATGGGTCTCATTGTAATCATTTGTGTCCAGTCTAATGAAAAGAACTATTGAATATTTTAATTCATAAATGCACATACCTCCTCAAATGAAGGTATATAAACACACGTAAAAAGCAAACTCTTCTATGTAAGTTAAATGAGAAAATAGAACACTAGTCAGCTGTAAAAAATAAAACGAAAATTTTTAGTTACTAATTATTCAAAATTTCAAGTATAGGCAAACTCGTACAACACTTTAGGCCTGTAAAACATTTCAAAATGCACACACAAATGAGAAAGGGAGAAAAACGTATTTATTATTATAAATAATGCTGTCAAAAACAAAAATCAGTCACACAGCCATTACTCAATGTGCTTTTAAAATTCTTCAGAAATGTTTTGTACAAATTGTATTTTTCAATGTGTATTAGAGGAGGATCATTGGGAAGGAGGCTCTGGCATCTTCCCACCTCCCGCACTTTAAATTTAAAACAGTGAAAATTGAGCCAAATCAGTGAAAACTTCGCAACTGATAATCAGTGTCATATAACTAATTAATATAGTGACTGAATTTCACTGATGTATTTGTGATTCCCACTGGACGTCAATAATTCCACTGCTGTACGTCACTTTTTTCCAGTTAATTTGCTTGATTCGCCGGTCAACAGAAGCTCATCAACTGGCTTTCAGTTAATGTAATTTCACTGATTGATATCACTGATTCGGACACACCACTTTTCGCCTGGGGTCCACACTCGACTGGGTTTTATTCATTCACTTTGTGGATTGGCAGCTTCTTCGGGAAAAAAAAAATCAATCTTTGCAAACATTGACGAAAGTCCCAAGTTTGGGAAGTTGGATTTATAACACGCGAGTTTAATGGATTTCTTCAAACAAACCTTTTTATTCATTCAGAGAGTAAAGAGTTCAAAAATTGTTTAATTAATATATATTACAAAGATTGCTTAATTGACTATTATAATGAAATAATTCTTAAAATGTAATTCTAACGCTTTCAGTCACGGTGTACCATATGCGAGACGAAGCGTAACAATTGGCTACGATGATCTGCATTGCACACAACAGGGAACAACATACAATTAGAGACTTCATCGTGTGTGGGAGGTACCATTCGTTGTTGAGATTTCATTCTGTAGTCTCACTAACACACTGCAAAACATTTTTGTAATTTTTACCGAGAAATTGTTTGTACTGTTATAAACGTTTGTAACATTACAGAAATGTATCTTGTAACATAGCTCGTTTGTAAAATAACGCAAGCTTTGTTTGTAATAGACCTCAACAAATTTTTGCACTATACTGACCCGTATCTACGAGCTCAGATATAATGGCGTATCCTCAACAACATAAAACCGTATACAGCTGTTTGTGCAAAGTCTAGGAGTGATGCAAAGCGTATTTGCGTGCCAAAAAGATACATAACGAAGGCGTAAATAACGCTAAACACTTAAGACAACTCAAATAATGATATTTAAAACAATGGAGACAATTTTATGTTGTTATTGTTTAGTCAGTGCCTATCCTATACATTTTAAAAATAATTCTTTACATCGTAAGTAAAGTTGGTGAAGTGGTTAATGGCGCGAAGAAGTAATGCATGAGATGTGGGACGAAATTTCCGTGCTGACAGTGAGTAACTGGTTTTTTCTTTCGTAAATTATTTTATATTTATATTTATCTGTTAAAACAAAAAATTCAATTTATTTCCACTTTTAAATGACGTAGGTTGAAATACAATGGCATAATTTGTAATATTACAAATATAAGTTTTGTAGATTTTACAAGAAAACTTGTTGTAGTTTTACAAAACATTTTCGTGGCAACTCGTATCGAAGAAATTTTCTTGCAAAAGTACAAAATCTATTTTACATTAGCAACTTCTGCTTATGACATAATGCACAAAAAAAAACCCATTTTTATTTCTTCCCGATAGATGACGAAGCATTATACCGATACTAGTTCGAAACCAACTGTCTTTGTTCGTTGCAACGCTTAAAACGATATAGTTATCTGTCCACGTTATGTCAAATCCCAGAATTAAAAAAATTAATTCCCTAATTTTTTTCGTTACCACATCTTAAAACTCTGAGTTTTCTGTTTGTGAAACGCAATAAAAAACTAAATTGCCGCAAGCATAAATGAGATAATTTACACAACAAAGGTCCCACGAGATACGTAAAAAATATGCGATTTTTGAAATTTTATTAGCTAGAAAATTCTTGTATATTTTCAGTTTGTGCATTTTTCGTGAATTTTTTTTTATAAAACGTAGCCCAATTCACTAGATCAGTGTGTTTTTGAACCTAATCTATGTCTGGTGGACTGAAATGTTGATTTGGTTCAAACAAGTGTTTTCAAATACTTTTAAACCAACAAAATGTACTTTAAATGGGCTAATAGAGTAGTTAGAGACATGTCGAACATATTGGGCATTCAGCCTTTGTAATGTACAGTACCGATAAAGTATAACCTTCCAGCGTTTAGCATTATGAACGAATTTGTGTGCATTGGGTCTGCATGTAACGATTTTTATTGAATGTAACTAATTTGTTATCTTGAAGTTATTTGTTCACTCCATTACTAGTTTTTATCGTTTCATTAATACATGTTTTTTTTTTCATTCGGTCCGTGCTTTCAATTATATGATATTCTCATATCACATACCCTAAATCTGAATCAGTGGTATCAATCAGTTATAAGATATTGCTGACTGGTGAATCAAGCAAATTAACTGTTAACAAGTGATTTATAGCAGTGACATTCTTGACATTCAGTGGGAAATCACAAATAAACCAGTGAAATTCAACAACTGTGCTAATTGGTTATCTGGCACTGATTATCAGTTGCTCAATTCTCACTGTTTTCACCGATTAGGCTCAATTCTCACTGATTACAGTTTAGAGTGTACACTATGATTGAGTGAGCATTTGAAGTACAATAAGTTTCCTCTCTATTCAATGTTCGTGCGCATGAGGCTAGACGCCTTAACTTTGCCATTGCAAAGACTTGAATAAATAAATACATTGATTTGCTACGCCTAGTCCTGACGCTACGACATGAAAGAACAATACAATAAAAAAACAACCCTTAGTCACAAAGGTGCCGCCGGATGGCATTCTCGGAACAGAAACGTCAGAAACTGGGGAAAAACTTACACGACGCGCGGTACATCTCCCAGTTTCACCCCCTCTCTTCCCCCTTATAGAAAACCACCCTTCGGAGGTGTGTGTGTGTGTGTGTGTGGGTCCGTCCCTGGAGGCGCACACATGGCCGCGTCGAATCCCTTGTAGGGTTGGCGGGGGTGGTTCGCGAAAGGGGGGGAGGCTTTCGGATGGAGATGGCGGCGCGTCTGGCCTTTGCAACTGCCGTCCAAACACACCCCCGCCTCCCTCCTTTACCATGCAGGGTAGTTTCGGCAGACGGGAAAATTTTTTGAAACCTAACCCCGTCGCTTAGCGTGTTGAATTAGCGACCCAACTGCTCGGGGTGAAACAGAGACCCCCCTCCTCCCCCCACCAAACACTTACTCCAACCCCCTACAACATTTCATGGTCAATCGCACCCCTCCGGTGGAAGGGGTGGCGGGCATAAATTACAGTTTTACAACTAGCAGAATTAACGGCGTCGGAGGGAGAGATGTTCGGTTCGTGTTGGGCTAGGTCAGGATGCGGGCTGGCGGGAAATTCGAGCGTGAAACCTTTGTAAACGAGGCCGAACGGCTGATGGTCGGAATCGAATGATCAAGTGGTTCGGAACCCACCAGAGTGTGCCTACTGACGTTAGTCCTTCCGTGTAATGTATCCCAATTGAGTCGTACCAAAACGTTATTTATTTATTTTCAAAGTTTTCGTAGCTTAAATGCCGCTTCGCCTGACGCGAACATGCGTGTTCCTGAAGTTGTTACTGAATATGTAGGCTATTCACGGTAAAGTGAGCACTTTTGAAAGCCCTCTCATTTGGAATAATAGGCAATAGATACATCTTATTTTAGCATTGGACGTTAACTTCCGAGTGCGGTGGAATATACACACCGTGTTTGTTACTTACATGGCAATATTTATTTGAAAAGGTGGTTAAAGTATAAAAATGGCTGAAATAAAACAAAGTAACTAGGCCTCAAAAGTGCTCACTTTACCGTGAACAGCATGTCTTCAAAACTCTGAAAGTGTCAGCCTAGAGCTTAATTTGTAAAGTAAATATCAGTAGGTAACGAACAGTAATATTTTACGTAGTTAATCAAAAACCATTAAGGACTGGCAATTAAGGCGAATTGTTTTCGGGGATTCAAACTTTCATATTTCTCATTGCACCGAAAATTTAACAGCTAAAATAAAATGTTTTGTCACGTTTAAACCGTTATAAGAAAGAGTTGTCATTGTAGAAATGGTCAACGCTAGCAGTATAATAATCGCAGTAATAACTCACGTGTTATAATTATTATATTGAAATTTGACACCTGAAAAATGTCCTTTTATTCACGGCCAGACATCTAAGGCGCGTAACAGTTAAAAATCATCAAATCGCTGAAGTGTGTCTGAACTAAATTGTTTTGGAGGACAACTAACCTTTTACCGAAAGAAAAAAAAAACAGGTACCTGTAGGCACAGCTGGAGACCTGGGAATCTCCAGCACTCATTCTGTAACAAGATAGATTCCATGATCCTTTGTGCTCGCCAGCCTCGGTTAGTCGTTCATTGGCTGTAACTGTAGTTTAAACCCCAGACTATGTCGCACGGGATTCGGGCCTCTTTTACTTGCAGTTTGAGGTAATGACTAGAGACCTGAATAATTCGCGAGTTCAATGACCTGTAGGCTATACTCTATTTTCGCATGCAAAATCATGCAGATATCACTGTTCATTGGTTGCTTGTTGTATTAGCGGAAGACGGTGATTCGGTCTGCATGCATTAGCAATACAAACGTACGGGATTTTAAATTCTAGCTTGTCCCGAAATGAAAACGCGAATTTTTCAGGTCTCTAGTTATTAGCTCAAACTCGTCCAGGGCGTGGATAATAAACTGCGATCCAATATAAAAAAGAAATACAAACGTCCGCGTGTTTGAAGTCTAGCTTGTCCTCATATGAATTTGCGCAATCCCCATATCTCTACCAATGCCGTATGTGAAACTATCAAATACCTCTTGAACACTTAGCAAGCTACCAAATTTTAACGCGAAATGATAGGTTCTCTGGCCATGCACTCTTAAACCTGAAACAGTGAAAAATCACTGATTCGCGGCCAATCCAAACAAAATCAATCAGTGAAAATGGCTCCAGTGAGGATTAGCGGGAAAGAACACGTTCTTCCAAAGAAACAATTTCACTGGTTGAGTAAGTGTCATAGCTAACTTCATTCTGAGAATTAAATATTGTTTTTATTGAGTTCAGCCAAACCATTAGGAGAAATAAACATATTTCCGACAGTCACTGTTAATGTGCAATTTAACGTAATTAAAAACATTGCCTTTACCCAGATTTCAAGTCTGATTGTTCCTGTTACCTCGCTAAAAGTTGTTATTGAAGATGGAAACCACATTTTAAAAAGCACATACTGTAGGCTTACTTAGTATGTGTATTGTTTACGATTTTATCTGTTTATGAAAAAAAAAATTACAAAAGTACTACGTACGATCACAAACAGAGCAGTTGAAAATTATATCACCGAGGAATCAGTTTCAAATCGGTTAACACGTCAGTCGAAAATGTCACGTATTTAATAATTAAAGGAAAACAGTCGTCCCAGATAAAGTGTTTGAAAGTAACAATTTGGTCAGTCACATGTTATTCTCTGAATTAAAAAGAGATATTCTCACCGATTCAGGTCCAGAGTGTAGCTTATTTCATAGACCGCACGTCTTCGGAACGATTGGATACCCGAGACGTTTCTGGCTCTGTGTTGCGATGACACCACGTGGTGATTCTCTGTCGGTACCGGGGTAGGGAATCACTCAGATGTATGCTCTGCGTTGAGGAGCGGAGAGTGACGGGGGGTGGGGGTGATACACGCCACGAGAGATGGTAGGGGAGCAGCAGAAGCATTGTCCGGCTTGCGGTGCGACCACTGCAATATCGGCCGTCATGAACCACTTGCCGTGACCAATACACCATCCGGAATAACTCAATATCGTAATATTCACTCGCAGGCAATAAAACCCCCCCTTGGCGAGGAGGGCCAGTCCACCTTAATAGGCCGCGTAATGATCTGCTGAGTGTCGGGAATAATAGCGTTAAGCGGTCTGGTGAGCGCGCGGGCGATCATAACACTCGTGACAGCCATATATACACGGCGCCTACGAAACAGCTACTCCACGACGAGGGGACTTAGAGTCACTGGTTTGTAATCTACTGGAGTGCCGACATAATGACGAGGGTCCCGGCCCTTCCTTTGTGTACCCCCCTCCCCCCCTACACAATTGTTATTGTTCATTCAGGTACGCGACGATAACGACCGTAAAATTTTATTGCCCATGCCCTCGTGAATTTGCAGTAATATTCAGAGTATTCCCCAAAAACGGGAAGGCTCATAGGCAATACTTTAGTGCATTCTGTACTCATGTATGTGTATATGTTTTTAAAAAATGTGTGTGGATGTAGCTGCTTATAAATGCGTCTCCTTCAGAATTCTCCGTATACGACTGATTCGTGTTTATTGGACGCTTCTGAAATCAACCTTTAGAAAAAAAAAATGCTCACTACACGTAACTACACAGCAAATAAAGAAAATTAGGCAAGTTTCTCAAAGTCTCATAAAAAATTTATTGTTTAAATTATCTACAACTAAAATTTGTTTGTGTCTGCTTTACAGCCTGTTCGCAGTTAGTTGAGCATTTTTTTTGAAATCCCTGCTTACGATATACTTTTCTGACCATTTATATATCCTTCCGCATGCTTAGTTAACGTTTCCATGGACCCGATCACTTTATTAACGCGCCAATCCAGAGAAACTCTCTAAATTATTACAAAAGTAAATAGGCTGCTACTACTACTTCGATCTTTACTTTTATGGACACAAAACAAACAGAACTACACTAAAATATAAACTCTTTCCAGGGGAAACGGAAGTACGTTAAGAGGTAAGAGTATGGACCATTCGGAAGGGAAAACATTAATAAACATATGCCCTATTCGCAATGGTGTCCGAGATACAGCTATGTGACATTCACGACGTCGTTTCTCATTAAACGTGAGGTGCGGTAACATTGATAACAAACTCATTGGTCCAGTTTTTTGTAGACGACCGTCTTAACGGAGAACGGTATCTGCACTTCCTGCGGAATCTGTTGCCGGAGTACTTGGGGGGACGTTCCATTGGCTGAAATATACTTGCAACAGGATGGAGATCAATGGTACAGTACTTCTATGAAAACTTTCCTGGCCGTTGGATCGGACGCGGCAGAGCTGTTACTTGGCCACCACGGTCACCAGACCTCACTCCGCTAGGTTATTTATTGTTTGTGGGGTTGGTTGAAGAACGAAGTCTACAGGCGAAAAGCGCAAACAAGGGAGGAATTGTTAAATGCTTGTGCGCTGCAAGTAAAAAGGAATGCGGACATCAGCTCCGATTAGCAACACAGCATCCATGTTTCAAACAGCCATTCTCATTTGGATCTTGCAAACATCATCCTTCACCTCCATATTTGGTGCGCTCTGCGTCTATCATTGGTGATGTAGTCACAGTTGTGAATTTTCACCATATGTAAATCGCGATGCCAGACAACATGAAGGGGTAGGCTTTAATTAAAGCTCTACCTCACACGCCATGTTCAATTACTTGTTTCTAAATTATTCTAGGTGTTCAGGGACACTTATTTTCAAAATACAACTATACCTCTCTGGTAATATACATTACGCCATAGAACAAACATAAATTATTAATTTTTTTCAATTAATTTTAACTTAATTAGTACAGCATCATATTTAATTTGTAAAAAGATTCTTGCCGTTTCAAAATTACCAGATAATGTGTGGGTAAAATTTAAGGACTACTTATGAAAGCATTTGTAAAATATAAACGAGTTATAATGAGAATCATCTACTTATTTCTTTGTGATCGAGAATCATGACACCCTGCACTCACAAACTTTCGCCAACTGATATTCTACAAATGATATTGGTTCCTCTAATGAAATGCGTTTGGCTTGTGACCCGCAATTAATTCTAGCCACCTCATGCATAGAATTCATACGGTTTCACCTTCGCTACAATCACCTTTGCTTTGTCTTTTATTGCCGTGCACGGGTAAATATGCAAGGGTAACAGGTTCCATATCATCCCTCTACAACTGACAATTGCTGGAAGGCCCGGAAGCGAGGGAGCAATACGGGTGACACTAACACGCGCGCCTAATGCTCCATCGCTCCTACGTGTAAGACCGAATTTAACTACAGAACGATAGTCGTACTTTTCTCCTACATCTGAAGGAAACCGCGCAGGCCAGCTCTAAAAATGTATTTTTTTTTTACGAGTGAAGATATATGGACGGCTCTTAACATCGAGGTCTTGAGAGCCGATGAGGGTGAAACGAGGTGAGTAAGGAGCAGCGCCGGAATGCAAGGGCCGGGGAAACGGGAGATCCACAGAAAACCCCACTGACCAGCGGCATAGTCAGGCACGATTCCCACATGTTAAAATCCAGGAGCGATCCCGCTGGGAATCGAACCCGTTTCGCCTAGGTGAGAGGCGAGTAGTCTAACTACTACAACACCGTGGCCCCATACGCCGTTGCGGCCTTAGATAATTGGTTTTTACGTTTTCTCGCAAAAAAGTTGTATACTCTGAACGTTTGTTTACTGAGATACGTGTATTCACGCAAGAAAAGATTTCACTGAACACATTTTTGTACATAGCATTAGTGAAACCTCAGGTTGATCCTAGGGATACTTCTTCGTCCACAAACCCGCGAGTGTCTGCGACTGTCCCAGGTTAAATGGAGCCACGATCCTACACCGCTCATCCTGCCTCCCCGGAAATAGCTGACATCCGTACCGATACTGTCATGCGCATCAACGCCCTTACGAACTGGCGCGCAGACATCGACAACCACGATGTTCAGCGCATGCGTAGCCCAAATGCCCAGCGGTTGATCAAGCAGAAGGAACATTGCATTTCTAGATCCCCAAGTATTCCGCGTATTGATTTGGCACCAGACTCAGCTTCACACGGTCCTCTAAGCACTGGAGACACTATCGTCTGCTCATTGGCTGCTGCGATCATGTGAGTCTACTTTGCACATGCAGAACTGTTCAGCGCTCACGGGGCATGTCTAAAGAACTTCCGTCCAATCACGATCATACGGGGACTATAACACGTGCTTGAAGCCTACCTCGCCGACGAATGAATTCGCGAATCTCTCGGGACTTTGTGCATTACACATCGCGCACTTCTATGCCGTACCTCATCTGAAGGCTCAGTCAAGATGCGTCTGACCTCCGAGATGATTCCAACTTTTGCTAATGTGGGCCTCCGATTCTTTGACAATGTTACCCGGCAGAAGTCTGGTTTGGTTTCACCACCACCACCTCCTCCCAAAACCCATCCCCAGTGGGGTGTACTGCGACAACTACTTTAATTCTTATTTCGTTCAACCATGGATCCTGCAGGTTTCATCAGGCCGTCTGCTTCCCCGGGAAACCATTGCCAAAAGTATTGCCTTCCCGTGACTGTTAACTCAAAAAAGTCATCCTTCCTTGAAGGAGGTCAGTTTTATTTAAATCATTCCAATCCTCTTGGGAAGTTTCTATCAAATCTGGGGTTCTCATATAACCCCAACAATAATTCCATGCCATGGCTCTTGCAACCTCCGTCATCCAAATCACACTTCTTTTCCCATAGTCTTTTGCCTTAGTCGTGTCATATTTGTATATTCAGTTACCGATTAGTTTTAATTGTGAATTGTTCGTCACTATGAGGTACTTCATCCAGTAGGAGATCAGATACAGGTTGCCATGACACCCTGCAAATCTCAGCCTTGGCTGGCCTCCAGTCAATAGTGGTGATTGAAACATACAATTGCGCATCCCTTGTGACCCTAATCAACCTCAACCCGATTCCTGACTGCGCTTATCGAGTATGACTTACCACCATACATTTTAATGCAACGGTAAATAAACACAGAATTTCGGTTAGTTTCCTCATGTTATCATTATGTTTCTTTTTGTTACAATCGTTGCTCTGATCCAGTCCGTTTCTATTGTGTTTACTAACCACCAGGACGACCGAAGATCTAATTAACTAATACCTGCAAAGTCGCCTTTGGGTGCAGCGCAACCTCCATCTTCGGGATGTCAACTCGTCACCATAAGCTGGGTTTGTTTGGCTGAACCAAATTAATTGTTTGTGTACAGAAAATGAAATTTTTTTTTTTTTGCAGAAACAATGATTTGGGTGGTGTAACTAAATATTTGTTTAACTCTACGTACATTAAATAGTTACGGGTAATATAGAAAAAAATATAAAGCCGACAGAGATTCAAACCCGGAAATACTTGTTTTTTACAAACAAAACCGTTTTAATAAATTATTTGTCTTTGTGAACGAATTTGGCTTGGTTATTCGAGTGCCAATAAAATATCGTTTAACTGAAACGAACGCCACGCAGACAATTATATTTGGTATATTTAAACAACTATTTTTCTCGGTGTATTTTAAATGAGCTTCATGCCAAAATTTTCTTTAAACACCCTTCTCAGAATTTAACTCTAGCACGAAATACCGTGGATGACAACAAATCAGCATTCCATTAAGAAAACACAAAACAATTATTGCCTAATATCCGTAGTTATCCGCGTCTACGCACACACCTTTATCTCGGTAATCGCATTCAATTCATCTTTTTAGTTACTTACACTCACGCACAATGTGTATTTTTGGCTGTGCGAATTTTCAGCACCGTTGGGAACGGAAGGTTAGGAGCAACAAAACCCGTTCATATAAAAGGCTTGTCACAATGAACGGATACACGTGTCCTATTTTTTTTTTTTTTTTATTCCGCTAGTTTTTATTCCCGGCGGACCCTTTTGGTCGTATGCCGCTGACGGGACGGGGGACAGAATATCCACATAAATAACAGCCGACCATAAAAATCGGTAAGTCAATCCAAACCCAACCCCTCTTGCACGTACGCGCACGCACGTCGAGACGGGTGTTGGTTTATGGACAAAAATTGCGTTAAAATTGGTCGTTTGCGGGTGCGGGTTCGGACGCACGCGAAAGGGGGTTGCGTTCTCCTGTAAGGGGGGGCGGCGCCTGGGGGGTGGAGAGGGGTGACTGAGCGTACCGCGTGAAAGGGAAAAAACACACACACGTAGGCTAGCGCGGAATTTCCGATTTGTTTGCCGGAGGGAATAGGGAATGGGGAAAAAAAAAATGAATCGCAGGTCAAGAGGGCGCGTATTGAAAGAGACGCGGCCGAGAAAAAGTTGCAGCGGCGTTGAACAAACACACTGGAAATAAGGGCAGGAATTTTTGGACGAATCCTGCGAGGGTGTGGCGGCGGGTGAGAAAGGTGAAAGAAAGAAAAAAGGGGAAGGGGGGGTGTGCGACAGCCCCCGAAACTCGCGAGACTCATTGTTATGTCCCCTGTTCGCGTTGGTTACTAGGGGAACCATTTTGGGGGAAATCTTTTCGCTTCTGGGCCGTTTGCGAGAGGTAAGATTAATGGCGTCGGGAGTTTGAAAGGCGTGTCCATGTATCCGCTGGCGGGACCCCGGTGGCAATACACTTTCCGACTGTTTAGGCGACTCTGAGGGAATGTGCCACGGATTTCTAGCGGAACAGTAATAATCTGCCAAGTATACTAGCCTAAAATACTCGCTTATTGCATGAGGAAACTCGAGGAAAGAAACGATTAACTACAGTTCATAAATCCTTTCGTGGTTCATATTTCACCTTGAGAGCCGCGAACTGCTTGGCACAATCTGCTTCAATCTGACACATATACCGCATTCCTCGTGCGTTTAAATATTAACTAATATATTATCTCAATAAAATACATTTATTTTTCCTTTGTAATATTCGGGTGCAATTCTGTAGAGAGCTTTGATACTTAAGAATTAACCAGGCCAACAATAATTTTGGAAATATCTGTGTCGTATGTACGCACGTTCTATCTCGTTTGGTTGGCAATGTGCTGAGGCTGTGTAGACGAGTGTGGGTGTTCATAGGTGTAAATGTTGTTGCTCGTGAAGATATGTTAGGTGTGAATATAATGGCGTTCTCGTGTCGCAGTGAATCAATTGGTTATTATGAACAGCCTGAACTGTGTAACTTTATAAAACTGCGGAAATATTTTTTTGTCCATTCTTTTAGCAGTTTGTTTGTAAATTTTGTATAATCATCCAGTGAATCCACCTGCACTGTACGATAAATTTTAATGCAATTTGAAACTTAGGATAGAGAAATATGGCTAAGGGAAAGAGAATGCACACTTACTTAACTTAGCCAAAAAAACGCCATGTAATCTAATATATAAAATATAAGAGTGAAGTTGAAAATTTTCTGTAATATTGGCCTACAGATACTTTCCAGTCCATATAAGCGTGTTTTGTGAACCTGTTACGTTCCTCCGTAAGTTTCGATGAGAAGCAATTTTATAACTAAAAAAAAAAAGACTACTGAAAATAAAACCGAAATTTTGAAAATCTGCTTATAGGCTACCATATTATAAATAAAGAAAAGTTTTCAACAAATGTTAAGTGAGGCTAGAACTTAGCTTATTCTGAGAGTCTGAGACCTGCGACAAAAGGACTAGAGATCCATTTGAAGTTGTCTAAAAGGAGAGTTTTAGTTCCGTTTCAAATTTTTAAGGATACTTTAATAACTGCACGTCACAGGTTGGAAATTTTTTTATAATTAGCATGCACTCATAGATTACGAAAATGTACATTTTGAAAAAAAAAATCATGCCCAGGTGTAATTTTTTTTTTACGTTTACAAAAAAAAAGTTGTAGTGCTGCAAAAAAAAATTTCAACAAAGAACTAAACATTTTTATTACAGTTAACGATTAGCAAATGACATGAGTTGTCTAAATATGACCGATACGAGAGTAAGCCTATCTGTGAAGTCTCAGGTCAAAGCACTGGTTTCATTCAATACACGTTTCTGACTACCAGTTTGAGGTTACTTCCTGACGAATCAGTATAGGACGTGGGCCTACCTGTGGCTGTCTTCCATTTCTGGAGCCAAAGCAGCAAGCGAGCACTAAAGGAGCGTTGTAACGCACACAAATGCTTTTACGTTCGTATCCGCGCGTGCAAGTCTGTTCGTCGAGTAGTGTGCTACCCTGAGACTAAGCGGCGACTTTACAGTAGCCTACCTTTCCTTAGTGTCGATTTCGAAGCAAAGTTAAGTACAGTTACACAACACAATTTTCGCATAGGTTCAGTTTGCAACATTTAATATCAGGCTAGCAGTGCGTTTTTTTTTTTTTATACTTTTGAGAACTCAGAAACGACGCGTATAAGGACTTCAACAGTTCACCGAATACTATGAAAATTAGAAATTTTGTTCTCATAATGTATGATTATTTTTTTGTTTCGTTCTTTCCCATTTAATAGAATTTATTGCGGTTTTTGGTTGGTTTTCGACAACTTGGTTGCTCTCATTTAGGTATATATTCTTTGATATATGCTTGCTTGTAGGAAATACGTTTTATTATTATTCCGCTTGATAATGAAGGTTGGAAATATGTCTCATTTTGAAGTCAACGGGGACTATGGGAAAGTGCAGTCAGATTCCGAATTGTTACAGGCAGTGTTGCGCTACTCTAATGTTCACAATGGAAATTTCGTTACAAGGCTGGGAGCAGATAGCATATCACAGTAACCAGACTGTAGAGACTCTATAACACCCACGCTGGTGCACCTTTGCTGGCGAAACGGCATCGTGATCAATACTACGGCCTCGAAATCCGAGTTGTCCACATAAAAAGGTGTTGACGTTGACTTCTGTAATCTTCGTGTCGGCGGGAGACTGACCGCTTCGCTCGGCCAACCGACTCTCGCAACGATAAGCAGTGATGTGTTTGGAGATGCTCTAAAGTTTGGTTGCTATACAACCAAATTTTTTTTTTTGTTCTTAAAGCCTGGATCTGCGATATCGATCGGTGAAATGGGTAGTCATCAAATATCCGTTGATAAGCTTCCACCAACTAGAAACAGTCGAATGAGCTTGTAACCAACGCTTCGCATAAGACGAATTCACTGAAATTCAGTGGGAATCACTACTAAATCTTCAGTCCCCGAAATAATCAGTAATCTGCCAGTGTTATTCTGTGGCGTTACTTATACTGTTTTGATGGTTTTCAAAACCTTTTATTTAATTGATTATATTTACAGAGCGTTAATTTCTAGAGTACTCTGAGCTCTCCGGGAGCGAATTGACGGCCCGAGAAAGTCCCGTGAATTCGTATCTGGGTTAAGGACTTGCGATGAAGCAGATAACTACAACTGTTCCAAAGACGACGGAGCATTAATGAGACCAGTGGTCTACAAACCACAGGATACCCTAATGCCAGTAAATTGAGTCACGCCTAAGAAGTTGCTGTTTCTGAAGTTAAACAATTATTTCTATGCTTTCTAGAAAAATGAGCAGATAGAACTGGTGCGCATACTGCAGTGTGGCTCACGCATGTTTTACCATTAAATATTGTAATTAACAGCCACAGGTTCATAAATATTCGTAATCGCACGTATACTTTTAAGAACATTTTGTAACAATGATTATGGCCTCACTGATGTATGTTTTGGTAATTAGATTAATCTTGTTCTCTGTGGTAAGTGGATATCAGTTTCTATATTTTGTAATATTTGCATTTAAATAATGTATTTTTGAAACTTTGCTACCATTATAAACGTACACTTCTCCATTTACTATTTTAAATTAAAATACGTATTTCAAAGTGACGTGAATTGTGGTTGCGAATTCCCTGCCCCGGGAGTTGCAATGATTCATCCACCCAGCAAAAGTTTCCGTTGCCTCGCTTTAATAGTGTGTACAATTTTTTTTTTCGACATCATTAAATCTCAAACTTTCAACCCCCAACTGCTGGCTGGATGATGAATTTTATCCATCTGCTCACTGTATCATTTTTAAAGCGACAGAAATGAACTCGGGGTTTTTTTTTTTAAAGAGCGTGTCGGAATCAAAAATCCCGCTTCTCAAAACTCTCCCGCTGGCCTCTTGATAAAACGTCTGTGTGCAGGAGATAGAGGGGTTCTATGGGAGACGTGTGGGAGGGGGTAGCTGTTATTGTTGGCAGTTGGTCACTAATGACGGGGGTTTCCTTGCCCCGAAATATCGGGCCAACTCATGCGGGATCACGGCTGTACCTCCCCCCGTTTCACCCCTCTTCTCGAAAAACCACCCCCGACGCAAGGCTGAAGTAATCCCTGCCGATCGAGTAGTAGGGTAGGACTCTGGGCCCCGTATTGACGACGTGACAATGCTTCGACACCGCGATTGGCCCTGCAATTTTGTCCGAAGGGCGCGGTAGGGGCCCGCGAGGGGTGGGCGAGCCCACAACCCCTCCCACCCACCGAAAGGAATCGAGGGGTGTTCACCGAGGAAGGGGGACGAGAGGGTGGTGAGCCTCCGAGAGGGTGAATGTCATTACCGATACGTGAAAAGAGTTCCTGCGGAATGAGAGAATACTG
>NQII01001419.1:144830-170158 GCA_002778355.1 Clitarchus hookeri
GCCTGGGGCGTACGCCCACGACGGGGGAGGGTCCGCGTGGACAACCCACAGGTACCCGTCGACGTCGTCGCCACCGTCAACTGGCGCGCAGACGTCGTGCATGGCGGAGGAGCCCGCACCCGACAAGTTCGGGAGCGCCTTCGCCGGTCGGTATTTACCTCGGCCGTCGATGCCCTTCCACTACCGCCCCCAGACGACGACGACGGAGCGGATCCTCCAGGACCTCCAGAGGATCTCCAGCCCGCCCTTCGACGGCTACCCGGTCGCCGACGGGGCCGCGGACGAAGTCGCGAAGCGTCCCGACGACACACCTCCTCCTCCTCCACCGTACGGCGCCTTCTACGGGGTGGGCGTGGAGGCTCCCCACCTGGGCTACAGCCCGAACGTGCTCGCGGCGAAGGTGTCGCCCGTCCGGGGTCAGGACGTCGTGGCCCAGGTGGAGTGCATGAGGTCGGAGGGCGATGGAGCCATCCCACTGGGAGGAATGCAGACGTCGGAAGATGCACCCCAGCCGCCTTCCATACCTTTCTTCTACCCGTGGATGAAAACAGGTTAGTGTCAACTTGCGTGCTCCCTCGGAGGTAAAATATATATGACCATTTTGCAGTTCGCTGAGCACTTTTTAGACCAACTTTTGAAAAATATCCCCCTTCCTGATTGCATTAATTTTAATTTGAACCCTGGCTGTAGAGGACAAATTGGGCTTAGTGTGCATGCGGTTTACGCAGTAACCACCCTTAGTGTTCCAACATTGGACTACGTTTCTGCAAATAGGCACTACCGACAAACAATGCGGATAGGATTTGAGGTAAGAAAACTGTTTATGTAAGTATGTGCTTTGAGTTTTTGTACACTACCTCTAACCTACTGTTTTAATGTAATCAGATGCTACTCGTGTTGGTAAAGTATTTTATCCTTGTAAAAGGACACGTGTGTTGAAAATTATAATGTAAACAAACACGTTCATCGCTACTGATTCATGTGACTTTGACAGTTTGACTGGCGGTAGTGAGTCAATGTTGGGGACACCCACAGAAGACGAAAATCGGTAACCGTTATATTAAATGTGTTACCTTTAAAAATTGTAAACACTACCTTTATTTATTTTACTTCTGTTGGTTTCATGAACATGAAAAAAATCAGAATTTTACAAAAAAATACTTTCCCTATAATTTTGCGCTATCGTCTGACTGGCGCATAAGTAAAGTGATCAGGTCTGTTGCAGCGTTAAACAATTTTACATATGTCGGAATAACGATATGAGCAGAGAAGTAGAGTCTAAAGAGGGCTTTCAAAAGTGCTCAATTAATCGCAAAAGGCCTATATCTAAGAGGGCTCAATTAAATTGGTTGAGAACGGAAACAAATGCGACCAATTGGTTTTTTTTGTGCAGATTAAAGTTAGTGTGTGTTAATTGTTACATTTTCAAAGGTTTTTTAACCGTTGCACACGAAACGCGATCGACGCGTGTTTGTAAGTCTTAAGACCCTTTGTAAATATCAGCGGTTAAATGTGATCAAATAATACACAAAGGCAAAGAGATGAAAAATTTGCGGTACTTTTCATAGGTGTTCGGTTAACCACGAACTAGTGAGTGAAGGAATTTGCACCTCTGATAAATGTTTACAAAAGAGAATTAGGGCAGAAAAGTCAAGGAAATAGTTCTGGCTTATTCCGTCGTACTCAGCCGCATCAAGCGGAACGTGATTGACGTAACTATAAGGGTTGCTTTCAAACGTGTATCAAAACTGCCTTCACCTTTATAGCCGCCGTGCGCAATTTACGTTTAGTCACAGTGTGAATATTTCATGTGTTGATATTTAATAAGGTAATCCGACTTCTGTACAGATTAACTAACGGAGATTGCGGCGCTCATCATGTTTATATGAATGTAATTCTGTTCAAGAAACTGCACCTGAAAATAGCATGTCTGAAACACAAGGATATTATGTTATTACATATATTCTTACCGGAAACTCCCGTGAAAAAACTTAATACCATCTCACAATGACGTAGGTGTTAAAAGTTGTTTATATGTTAAGTGTCATGAATCCATTTGAGGAACTACTTTCAGAGGTGTTTACATATAAGACTTGAATATTGCATGTCATATTTGTAGATTAAATTATTAATGCCTGCCTGTAGTGTACTTTGGACTCTAAGTATCTCCACCTGGAGTAGACGGCTGCTCAAGGAGATTTCACTGATTATATACTTGTTTGTACTTAAAGTCATATTTTAAATAAATTAATTAATACCAAATAAATAAATGCAGGGTCGCCGAACTAAATCGTGTGGTGTTTACTTTCGTACCTCACGGCTGCACGAGAATAATGTGTGGTGAATATAAAGCTAGTTTTGGGTTTGATAAACACACGAGAGTCGAATGGACACGATAACGTTCGTTTTACAACACAAAAATGACCTGGTTGAAGATATACTAATGGAAGCTAGCATGGACTACGCAAGAAAGCATACGTGACACCAAATAAGCCAACCTCGTGACTTAGTCGATTCGGGACCAACAGCTGACTGTGCAAGGGTTCGTCGGTTCGAATCCCGGTTAATACAGGATTGTTTAAGGTTATAATTAGGATATATTTTATGTTTATTCCAGCGTAACCAAGCAAGGTGGAACATTGTTATCACACAGGACGGGTACTGAAAGGACCCTGTTGCGGATTCAGCCACGTGATTTCTGTTTTCTAAGGTTTCCTGAACAAGGAGAGGGTACCTTTAATGATACTATCAAAGGCCGATTATTTGCGTCATTCTGCTTATATCCGTGCGAACTCTTCCTTTCCAATAACACAAACTCCAGTTTCAAAGCACTCGATTTCTTTCCCGGAGCTTTTTAAAACAATCTTACGATTTTCTGATTTTTTTTTAATTTGTAAAGAATTAGCAAGCCCTATTATTTGTGCATGGACTCATGTTCCAACCATTCACAGGACAATTTTTTTTTTTTTTTCATATTGCGTTAATTTATTTTTCAGTCCTGCTGTTCAGTGTGTTAATATTAACAGAAAGCTGTAAAATTTCACAACGCCTGTTTCATTTTTACCATGTAACTGAGAGCGATTTTTTTCTCGAGGTAGTGCCGCTCTCTTGACCTGTTCACTCATTCATTCATTCATTCATTCATAAACTCTTTCTATTTTCGTCTCTCTCGCCTGTACTATAGTCATAATGAATGAGGCGAAACAACATTCTGATACCTATTAAAAATCAACGTTTTTATAGACAGTTCGTGGCTAACTAAGTACTTTTTAAAGCAGTTCTTAAGATATAATTTTCTGCCTATATTGTATCCATCCGCTTAATGTACAATTACCGTCGCCATGGACCTTATCACTTTATTCCTAAGCCTACCAAGTAAAAATGCGAAATATACGTTCCCTGTATTAAAACACTTATTGTTATCTGCACAAAACAAACAGCAACTAAATGAAATAAATCCCTTGGTGATAAATTGTAACATTACACTGTCAGTGCTACGTTAAGACATTGAACTATTTTTTTCTAACATTCTATCAACTTAGGCCTACCGAGAATATTTCAGTCATAGATTACGTTTGAATGTATGAGTCAGGAGCAGTGACCTTTTTTCATAGGTTGTTTTCTAAAGTTTTTAATTAACCACGAAAAGCTTAGGGGGTAGAAGGAACTGAAGGATCGTAATGTAAAAACCAGAGGTCTAAAGCTCAAGAATATTATTATGCTAGTAGTGTGTTTTAGACATCATAAATACTGTTATTACACGCCATTGGCTGTGAGTTTATGGAGTTTTCTCGGAATGCTTCCGTTTAGTCCCCGTAGAATAGGTGAGTACACAGAAGTGAAATGGCGTTGCGGTTCCTTTGACGGCGTACCCATTCGCTGATTGGCTGCGCGAGGCACTAGCACGGGCATTGCGTCTGATTGGCTACTGCCTGCTGCGAAATATTCTCTTATTGGCTGGGCTGTCGACTGGAAAGTAAATTACCAGTTACTGATTGGCGAATGTAGTTACGATACATGTTGCTGGTCAGTGACGCCATTTTGCTGGCGTGTGCGGCTTGAGTTCGTCGTACAGGTGTCTCTTGCACTTCTGTATTATCAAGTATTCTGTGGCGCCGTCCGACTGGAATTATTTTGAATGGCCGAGACCTAGAATCGTGAGAGCGCTAAGGCCCCGTCCACAATCGACTTGGAGCCACGGTGGTGTAGTGGTTAGACTACTCGCCTCCCACCAAGGCGAACAGAGTTCGATTCCTGGCGGGGTCGCCTCCGGATTTTCGCATGTGGGAATCGTGCCACACGATGCCGCTGGTCGGTTTTTTTTTTGGAGATCTCCCATTTCCCCCACCCTTGCATTACGGTACTGCTCCATACTCACCTCACTTCACTCTTATCGGCTCTCAAGACCTCGATGTTAAGAGCCACCAAAATCTCTTCACTCACCTCACAATCGACTTGGCTTCAATAACATTACTTACATAACATAATCACTCACAATCGACTTGGCTCCAATAACATTACTTGCATAGCATTATCACTCACAATCGACTTGGCTTCAATAACATTACTTGCATTGCATTATCACTCACAATCGACTTGGCTTCAATAACATTATCACTCACAATCGACTTGGCTTTAATAACATTACTTACATAACATTATCACTCACAATTGACTTGGCTTCAATAACATTACTTACATAACATTATCAGCGAAACCGTCCGTCTACAATCGACGTTTACCTAAAATAAATAAACCATTGTCTGACCAATCAGGAAAGAGCAAACGTAGAAGAAACGTTTTTTGCTAGCACAAGAAGTTTTATACGCATAAGTTCGCTATCTAGACTGCAGCAGTTTTTTATGACGTTTCACATTCTCATTGGCCGGTGTTAAGAACTTATAACAAGATACTCAGAGATGTCCATCTTAACACCAAGCCAAGCAAATAATGCCATATAAGTCACGCCCAATACTAGATGCGGACGTTGCAGTCTCAAATACAGATTTTACTTCTTTATTATATGCGTTTTACGTGCACCCGGTCGATTGTGGACGGGCCTAAGGGCGACCTAGGTACTTGAAATGAATGTCTGATAACCTTCATGCGCCAATTGTACTGGCGTGTAATCTTTTGTCAACTCGCGTCAATATGACTTTTGAGAAATTACACTGTCACTTTATGGCCTAATAATAAAGACAAAGTTGTGCTAGCTGCATGTCTATTTGCTATCCGAAAGTCTCATGTGCCAAAAAAAAAGCCAGTGAAATTATCGTATTAGCCTCTTTTATTTGTTTTTAAAGAGACAAAAAAATAAAACGAAAACTAGCATTCGAGCATGTATATATTTTAAAATGCCGTTCGTAAGCATAAACCCCTAAAAAATACTGAACCATTTTTAAATGACAGATGTATAACTGAAGCTCTGCACTTTACTTAAGAGCGTGGGCAGACGGGGTCCTTCAAACTGGCTGGAAACGACTTTTTAAGTTCATCGGGCATTAAACCGGCTCCATGCCACATCAGTTTCATTCCATGCTGATCCTGAATATGGGCGGAAACCACATGTGGATATTCTGGAAAACCATAAAACTCCAAGAAAAAATAATTTTAGCAAAATAAATGTAGACAAAAGATAAAATTTATCCTGCCCAGGTTAATATTAAAACGGGATTTCTTACGGGAGAATTTGGCATAGGGAAAATTGTTGCCATAAGGTGCGCTGGTGTTCCAAAGAGCTCACCTTTAGAATAACGGTAAATGGAAAAATGTTATTAATTTGTGTACAAAGTCCGTGTTTGGCTCGAATTGTGATATATACTTGACCCAGCCAAATCTTTAAGTATTAACTTTATTTCATAAATATTATTTGCGCCCTCCAATAATGTTTACAAGAGAAAGCAGTAAATAGACAGCTGTGTTTGGGGAGCGTTCATATGCAAGCTTATTTCAATAGAAAAATTTTACGAATTCAAGTACGAAATAAATACAGCTGGCATCCAAAGGAACTGCACGTTTCTATTTTCCCTTTAGGAAACTGTCCAGGAAAACACTAAATAATGATATTGTTAACCATCTCACTATTTTGTTGCTATTCAGTTGTTATATTGAAATAAAGCAACAGTGTAAGCCTGCATTCTGCTAAGTCCAATTCATGACAATATCAAACAACATGTGAACGTATTCCTTCATATTTCCACTCTAGTGCGAAGAATAAAATTTATGCTTTGCGTAAGTTCTAACACAATACATATCGGTACATGTTATGCGATTATATTAATGTAATGAAAATTGCACCCGTGTAATGCAGTTTGTTTGTGCGGGCGCGCCACTAAAGGGAACGCATGTCCCTCCGCAATTCATAGCGGCAATACATCGAGTTTTACAAGCGGGCGATGAAAACTTTAGAATGAGCGTGTGTGATGACATTAATATGTGTCAGGAAGCAGACGAAAACACCGCTAAAAATATCAACCTGATCGAAAAATGCCTCGACCGGTGTACACCGGTGTACCAATCGCTGGCGGATCCATACACCGAATAAGGCCTTAGTAGCAGTGTGAGCCACAGAGCCAAGTTCTGTGAACACGCAGCATGCCCCGACATTCAGCATGTTCCGACATGCAGCATGCTCCGACATGTAGAATGCACTGGCATGCAGCATGCCCCGACACGCAGCATGCTCCGACATGCAGCATGCCCCGACGGCTCTCTCACAAGCCTTTGCCCAGTTGGATGATCACTTTTGAAAACCTTGTTTGGTTTCTATTTTCCTCGACTACTGATGCTGGTGTCATTCCTGTAACCACCCGCAAGAAAAAAAAATACTTATTGCTTGCTGGCAGTCTCTTGTCAAAAATTAGGGCCGCTGTAATAGATTGATAAAGACTGAAAAGCTGTTATTTACGTTGAGTCGTTCGAAAAATTTCGTGGAAACGTTTTTAAATGGTACTTATGGCAAATAATGTATAAATCCAAGATGGCGCTTGATTGATCACTAGTGAATTCAACTGCAGAAAAAAAATATTTCTGCCCTTAACGCCATGTTTTGACGTAAATACTTATTGGTGTATTCTTACGAAATTTGGCAGCAAATCAAGAAAAGTAGTTAATTTTTATAATATCCTAGTTAACAGTAAAATTATAAAATTAAAGGTCTATAAATGTTTGTGTACATACTGTTGTTGGAATTTGATACACAGTAACTTATTGAAGTTTCTAAAAATTTCAAAATGTCCAGTTGGTTAACGCCTGTTACTCGGAAGCCCTTGGAAATCTTAATTTTACGTATGAGGTAATGAAAACCAGGAATCGTAGGAAATGGCACCCCACGGCGCTGACCAGGACGTGTCTCCAGACTCGAATTCGGTGGTCGTCTGTATCCAGACAGAACCATGGTTCATTGCTGAACACCACTCGTCGTCAATCCGCAAGCTCCCATGCTGTCCGTTCCCGGCAGAAGGTCACACGTGCTCGGCGATGCTCAGGTCGTAATGGTAGACGTCGTAAGGGACGCCGCTCTGCTAGCCGCCTGGGTGTGGTTCTGGTGGACACAGGCGTATCCCCAGCTGCCGTGACACGTCCCTGGATGGTGCGCAGCGACGCCCGTGGACTATAGACGATCCTCATTGCTGGTCGTCTCCCGGGGTCCACCCGAGCCCTCTCGACGGGTGTGTGGATCCTTCTGTTGCCAATGAATCCGACACCGACGCACGATGTAGGCAGAGCGCTTCAAACGGCGAGCAATGCGCCGAAATGTCCAACCTGCCTCTCGGCTTCGTCCCTAGCATCGAATTCCTGTCCTTGATACACTACGTTAGCCCGTACCACACAAAACCAAATAGACAAAATTCAAATGCTTCATTCGTCAATAGTCTCGGGTTGATGTCTACTTCAGGTATGACAGTGTGAAACTTTTTGTTCAAACTGACCTTAAACCAGCACAGAAAGAATATTGTTTATGGATTACTAAAATATCATATAAGGAAAGTATTTAACACTGATAAATTATTAATTTTTCTTATGACTGGCCTTGAAGTCGGCTGCCAGGCATGTTTGTTGCTGCCCCCGTAATAGTTGCCAGTGTCAGACATAAATATAACAAAGACCTTTCCATGGTCTAGTCAGACCTATCAATACGTATAAAATATCCTCAGTGCGATTTGCTCCAGATACTTCCAACCCTCTGCAAGTCGCTCCATGAATACGGTACACTGGAAACGATTTTTTGTGATTTTTACTGAGAAATGATTTATAATTTTACAAATGCTCGTAACAGTAAAAATATTTCTCTTGTAAAACTTCTCGTTTGTAAAACTACAAGGACCGTGTTTGTAAATGACCTCAAGAAATGTTTGTACTACACTGACCCGTATCCACGACATTCAGCAAAATGGCGGACACTTAACAACGTAAAACCGTATATGGCTGTCTGTGCAAAAACTATGGTGATGTAAAGTGTAGTTGCGTGCAAAAAGAAAGGTATTGTAAGTTTGAATAACGCAAAACACTTAAAAGAACTCAAATAATTATAATAAAACGACAATTTCAATCAAATGTGGTCGTATTATTCATCAACTTTTAATGTTTTCTAGCTACACGGATCTCTTAAAATCGAATACATTGCCGGTAAATGTATTCTTCTAAATCAAATAACTAACTTAACATTTTGTAAGTACTTGGAGTTACATAAAATAAAAAATAAGCGCTAAGTACGTAAGTCAGGTCGGCCTAGTGGTTAAGGGTGCAGGCTAATATTTTAAGGGGTGTGGGATATAGTCTGCGTGATATCAAAGTGTTTTTCTTTCCTTCATAAATTATATTTTGAAATTTTTTTAAACTACTCTCTTTTATTAATTCACCACATTTGTTTTCTAGAAGAAAACCATCATTTTTTGTACACTTTTCAATACTGTAAGTTATAATATGAGGCTATCATTTGTAGTACACCGAAGAGCCAAAAAAACTGGTATAGGCTTGCGTATGCGAATAACAGGGGCATGGAATCAATCAGAGTAACGCGATGCGGTTGACAGCTAGATCGGTTACTGCTGCTACAATGGCAGGTTATCAAGATTTAAGTGAGTTTGAACGTGGTGTTATAGTCGGCGCACGAGAGATGTGACATAGCATCTCCGAGGTAGCGATGACATTTGGATGTTCGCGTACGACCATTTCACGAGTGTACCGTGAATATCGGGAATCCGGTAAAACATCACATCTTCGACATAGCTGCGGCCGGAAAAAGATCGTGAAAGAACGGGACAAACGACGACTGACGAGAATCATTAAACGTGGAAGACGTGCAATCCTTTCTCAAATTGGCGCAGATTGGATTTGTGGACTGTCCTGCAGGATTCATGGTGTGAATTGCCTCCTGCATACCTTCAGACATTAGTCGAGTCCATGCCACGTCGTCTTGCGGCACTTCTGCGTGCTCGGTGGCGTCGGTAGTGATGGAGGGGGGGGGGGCTACACAATATTAGGCAGGTGTATCAGTTTTTTTGGCTCTTCAGTGTATTACAAATATATGTTTTGCAGATTTTATAAGGAAACTGTTTGTAGCTTTACAAAGGAATTTCTCGGCAACTGTATTTTCTAGAATTTCCTTGTAAAAGTACAATTATTTTTTAGAGTGTGCTTAAAGCAGTATTAAGGTCCATGATTCGATACCAGATGATACTATGAATTTATTAAGGCATTCCCGTTTCCCCTCCCGTTGGCATACCGCAATTTCTACACCCCTTGTCTGTAAGAAACCACCAGTTCATTTATTCTTAATGCTGCTCCTCGGGTAAGGAATTTGTATTTGGTTTGCTGAACGAAGCGGCGCTGTGGAAAACCACTGGACTTGCATTGCAGAGGATTCGGGTTCGATTCCCTGTTCCACCGTCTTGATTTCGGATTTTCAATGGTTTTCCGAAATAACTCGCTGCGAATGCTAGGATGCGTCCTTGGAAGGCTGCCGTCTAAATGGAGTTCGAATTGCATTACTGTGTGTTTTAAATACACGTTTTTACAACGAAACTATTTTTAACGTGCGTTCGATGTGCCAATGTGCCGATCTACGAAAAGAACATACACTTCAGACGAGGTCTGTTGGGTGCTTGCAAGACGTCACGCACATCAGCTACACCATTTCACAGCACTACAAAAACGCTAAAAACGACTTTTTCAAAGCGCTGTATCTCAGAATATACGCGTCAGACACACAAAACAAACTACTCAATGGCATTGCATTGAACCTTCTTGCAGGCTTTCCATTATTAAATAGTATGGTCACAGCTGAAAGTCCCATAAGTACACGCAGTGCGATGAGTCAGTTGAAAGCCTTGCGCTTAGCGGCGATGAGGCACTTTATGCATGTGACAGTGTCACCCTTATCACACTCCCGCGCTTCTCGGCCACAAATGTGGAAAAAACTGCAGGTAGGTGGGGGACGTAATGCAGGTCATAACTAGAGACCTGAAAAAAAAGCGAGTTCAAATGACCTGTGGGCTATACTCTATTTTCGTATGCAAAATCATGCATATGTCACTGTTCATTGGTTGCTTGTTGTATTAGCGGAAGACAGTGATTCGGTCTGCATTTTACTGTGTATTTATTATAGGCTCAGAGTTGTCCAGGAGATGTAATTTAACGGGTAGACCAATAGCATTAGCAATACAAGCGTACCGGGTTTTGAATTCTATCTTGTCCCGAAATGAAAACGTGAATTTTTCAGGTCTCTAGTCATGGGTGATTCCTTCCCCTTTTCCTGCTTTTCTGAGCAACGTGCTCCATCTCTATTAACTTTGCTTTCAACGAGACGTTAAAGCCATATATACCATGTATTTGGTAAGCATTTACCTGCACTCATCTCAGCATTGCTCGGTTATCGACAGCTTATTTCCCTTAACTGCTTCAAACTCGCTAATATTAGGAGGTCCCTTTGTGCTTAGTCAGTCAATACATAACACTGTGACGCAAAAGCCCAAAAGATTTTTATTTCTTATTCCAGATATGAGGTCCAATGAAGATGCAGTACGCATGAAAGCATGGGAAGCATGCATCATTCTAAATAATGACTCAGAAGAATTTATCCTACTTGCAGAATTTCACCCATTGAGTTGACATCCTGGCGGACGTACACTGAAGAGTCAACAAAACTGGTACACCTGCCTAATATCGTGTAGGGTCCCCGCGAGCACAGAAAGTGCCGCAAGACGACGTGGCATGGAGTCGACTAATACCTGAAGGTATGCAGGAGGCAACTCACACCATGAATCCTGCATGGCAGTCCACAAATCCATGGGAGTGTGAGGCGGTGGAAATCTCTTCTGAACAACACGTTGCAAGGCATCCCAGATATGCTCAATAAAGTTCATGTCTGGTGATTTAGGTGGCCAATGGAAGTTTCTAAAGTCAGAAGAGCGTTCCTGGAGCCACTCGGTAGTAACTCTCGACGTGTGGGGTGTCGCATTGTCCTGCTGGAATTGCCCACGTCCGTCGGAACGCACAATGGACATGAATGGAAGCAGGTGATCGGACAGGATGCTTACGTATATGTCACCTGTCAGAGTCGTATCTAGACATATCAGGGGTCCCATTTCACGCCACCTGCACACGCCCCATACCATGACAAAGCCTCCACCAGCTTGAACAGTCCTCTGTTGATATGTAGGGTCCATGGATTCATGCGGATATCTCCATACCCGTACATGTCCATCAACCCGATACAATTAGAAACGAGACTCGTCAGACCAGGCAACGTGTTTCCAGTCATCAAAATTCCAATGGCGGTGTTCGCGGGCCCATGCGAGGCGTAAAGCTTTGTGTGGTGCAGTCAACAACGGTACACGAGTTGGCCTTCGGCTCCGAAAGCTCGTATCAATGATGGTCCGTTGAATAGTTAGCACGCTGGCACGTGTTGATGTCCCAACATTGAAATCTGCGCCAATTTGAGAAAGGGTTGCACGTCTGTCAAGTTTAATGATTCTCGTCAGTCGTCGTTTGTCCCGTTCGTTCACGATCTTTTTCCTGCCGCAGCGATGTCGAAGATTTGATGTTTTGGCGTATTCCCCTATTTTCACGGTACACTCGTGAACTGGTCGTATGCGAAAATCCAAATTTTATCGCTACCTCTGAGATGCTATGTCCCATCTCTCGTGTGCCGACTATAACACAAAGTTCAAACTCTCTTAAATCTTGATAACCTGCCATTTTAGCAGGAGTAACCGATCTAACAACTTTGTCAGACGCTTGTTGTCTTATATAGGCGCTGCCGACCGCATCCCGTTACTCCGATTGGTTCCATACCTCTGTTATTTGCATACGCACGCATATACCTTGTTTTTTTGGGTCTCCAGTGTACATTGTCTATGTAAAACGTCTTCATTGAATACTCATCTTAGACCACCTATAATATTTTCGCATCTATCTTGTGGCATCGTGGATCTCCGCACGTTTTAAATAAATGTTTAATATATGGCTTGGGCAATTGTAAAATCGTGAACATTTGTCTAAGCATTTTTAACCTCTAATTATTTCCATAAATTATTATTATTGATTTGAGGGTTTTTTGTATGCGTTTAATAGCGAGGTATTTAGCTCCGGTTAAGGTGAAGTAAGGTGAAGAAAAAGCAGTGGCGATGAAAACGGGAATTCCGCGAAAAAATCCACCAGCCAAAAGCACCGTCCGCCACGTTTTACACGTGATGCAGAAACTCGGGTGGGATGTGTGTAGTCTGACCAGTACATAACCGAGCTGTAACTTCATATAAATAGATTTTCGGGTTCGTAGGAAGTGAATGATTTTTTTATATGCTGTTGACGGTAAAGTAAGCACTTTTGAGGCCCTAGTTACTTTTTTTCTAACAGTTATTTTTTATCCTCCAACCACTTTTTAAAATAAATATCGCCATTTAAGTAATAAACACAGTGTATAAATTTAACCGCACTCGACAGTTAATGTCTAGGACTACAATGAAATATATTTATTGACTATTATTCCCAATGAGAGGGCTTCAAAAAGTGCTCACTTTACCGTGAATAGCCTATATAAAATATGGCCAGGAAAATAATGTCAAAAGAGCAAGAGTTGAAGAACTACATTCTAATCAGCTTCAGTTATTCACTCTCTTACTTGCAGTATTGAAGGCCGAGTATATAAAAACGATTGTTGCAATACATTTGAAATACTTTAAAAATATTTTTCACGGGGGAATGTATGCAAACTCGCTAAAATTTGTGTCATTTAGCGGGAAGCTAAACTTTTGCGGCCTGTATAAAATCGGTTTTTTGCCATTTTCCTCTGCTTTTGAGAAAATATACTAACTACCTCTAAACTCTTTTGGAAAATTAATTTTTAGAATGTGTAGGAAGAGCTAGTCTGTTAACTGTCAGATTTTACACACGGTTTCCAAATGGCGGCCGCTTGAAGTTGAAACTCTCTTAGCCTACTAGTTATTTTATGTCTGGCGTGAGCTATGTTTTGACTCTTTGCATTAGTTGTATTTACGTGTAAATCAAAATTATTTTACTGCATTAAAGTCAACGTAACTTTTGAAAGACGTGGATACTTAAACCTTGCTACCGACTTATACGTATAATCATCTTTTAGTAACTGTAAATATATTTCGGATGTAGTTATGACTTGAGTTACGGTGGACTTAGTGACCATAGAGTACATTTCCATATTTAAGACGATCACCTAGTGACGGGTATGTTTGTGTAAGGCAAAAATCAAGGAAGCGCTACGGTCGACACAGACCGGCGTATGCAAAGCAATATAGCCTCTATGTGCAAGGTGCCCAAATGCTATGCATAAAAAAATTTGAAACCATGTCAACTTCTTTCGCGCAGATGACGTTGGTACAACCCACAATTCGGTGCGTGGTGTCCAAGACTACAAAAATGGCTGACATTGAAGATGATGTTTTGTGTTTACCGCTTATAAATCACGTGAAGGGAAAACAATTTTTGCGACGGCTATCGTAAGAAAAAATACAAAAATATGAGGTAAATTAAAAATAAAAATATTCTGGAAAATATTAACATTCTTACATCACAGTTTATTTTAAAAGAAACTAAAGTTCGCTTCGTGATAGCTGGTGGACAAACCAAACAAAGTTTGGAATTGCGGTTACGGGCACAAATCAAAAATTGTGGTGGAGAGCAAATCGGTGCCATTGAAATTCGCCCAACTGGCTCTGTACTATCGACTTGACCTACTAACGTATGAATTCACAACTTACTGCGGGAAATCCACCTCATCGCACCCTTGCAAGACAGTACTCGATAACCTACGATTCCTCCCAGTACTACTCAAGATGCGCACTTTTTACTGCTTCCGTGTTTCCGAACAGACCCGTAATGGAACCGTTAGGCAATGGATCATTACAAGTGCACTGTGCTTGACCACACCATCTTTGGTTAGTATCCAATTTCTCGTAAGGGATTTCAACTCACCATTTCACGCGTCCGCTACCGAGGAGTGTGGGGCCGCGGTGGTGTAGAGGTTAGACCGTTCGCCTCCTACCTGGTGAACCCGATTCGATTCCCGGCAGGGTCGCTCCCAGATTTTCGCATTTAGGAATCGTGCCGGACGATGCAGCTGGTCGGAGGGTTTTCTCGGGGATCTCCCGTTTCCCCCGCCCTTGCATTCCGGCGCCTGCTCCACACTAGCCTCACTTCACCCTCATCGGCTCTCAAGACATCGATTTGATGAGTCGCCCAAATCTCTTCACTCACTCACTCACCAAGGAGTGCAACACTCACGTTCAATGAAGAGTCCTTCGCTCCCTTCAGCTTTTCAATATGACCCTTATTGTACTGTCTGAAGAAAACATCTTTGCAGGTTGATCCTGTAAAAATATGTGCATTTGTAGTTTATCCATTGGTACTTATTAACTGTCTGCTTTTTAATTTTTGATGATTTCACTGTAATACATATTTTCATGTTTTTAAACTTACGAAATCAACTTAACTCCATTTTCAGTACTAATAAGTTAAGTACACCTTTTGTTCACGTTTTAATCCTCCGATACACCTGAGGTTAAGGTGGCCGCCTGGGTAGTACGCCGAAAGGAGGGCAGAGCTCCAGCAGAGAAAGATTTATTAAAAAACCTTCCAATGTGTCTGAGCGAGGTCTCGTTACGAATCGCATTTAAGAAACGTTACGCGTCTGTATACGTTTTTCAGTTCCTCCATTTCTCTCTAAATCGCGCTTTTGTGTTAGTGAAAATGGTTCAAACGGTGGTTTTCACGATCGTGTTTAGGTATGAACATTCCGGTACAAAACATTAGAAAATGAATAGGAACGTGTATCAAAAATGTTTATTTTTACGTCATAAAATGGTAAGGTCTCCGCTGAAAGTCTCATAGAGGCGCGTTATCGACGGCAAGGCTGCACGCCAGTTCAGTGCTTTGCGCGTAGAGGCGATGAGAGAGTTGACGCGCATGCCTCGGTCGCCCTTGGAGCTCCCACGCTTTTAGTCCTCAGGCGTGAAAAATTACTTCAACCAGGCGGCCACCTTAACATGAAGGCACAGAATACTCTGACTGATAGAGAAGTGGGGCAGTCATTTATACAACAAACTCCAGCCGCATTTGACAGAGAAAGGGCTCTCCAAGTCCAGCAACACGTCGGAACGCCGTTCTTCAACAAGCACCCGATAACTTTACTACCCAGCCTTCAGCTCAGCCAATAGGGAATATTCCGCATCACGCAGTTACCAATCAGACACGAGGCTGTTTCCAGAGCTTCGCGCAGCCAATCAGCGATTGGACACGCTCACATAAAAAAGTGATTGAGTGAGTGAGTGTGTGAAGAGACTTGGGTGGCTCTCAACATTGAGGTCGTAAGAGCCGATGAGGATGAAGCGAGGTGAGAATGGAGCAGTGCCGGAATTCAAGGGCGGGGGAAACGGGAGATCTCCGAGAAAACCCGCTGACCAGCGGCATCGTCTGGCACGATCCCCACACGCGAATATCCGGGGGGCGAGCCCGCCGGGAATCGAACGCAGTTCGCCTATGTGGGAGGCGAGTAGTCTAACCACTACACCACCGCAGCCCCCACATCGAAGGAACCGTCACTCCATTCCACTTCGGTATGCTTATATATTGTACGATTTTTGTACTGTAAAAAATTTACTATTGACTTGTCACCCGCCAACGGGGTGCCGAGTTTGTTTTTTCCTAAATAAAATATCCTTTATTGTTTAAAAATACGTAAAATCAATCGTTTCATTTTGAGTGGACACAAGAAAATTTGTTTTATATAGTCCGTTTACTGCTATTTCACGCCTTTTGTATTAATAAAACCTTTGAAAAATTACCCTATGTATGACGTCTATGATTGTTTATTAAATATGTCGTTTATCAGAAGCGTTTTATACATTCATTAACATAACGGTATATTTTTTTAGTTATAATTAGCAGTTACTTACATTTTATTCATAAACTATAGTATTTAATTTACAGTTTGTCGCTACTAGACCACCTGAGTTGTACAGGATGGTGGCCAGTAGTTTATATAAATTATTTAGGTGCAGACTAAGGGCACCTGAGGTTGTTGCTTTAAGGGTAAACAAATACTTGTATTCACCGTTATTTAACACACCAGGATTTTATTGATCAGAAGGTCACATAGTTATTGCACATCCTGGCGAGACTGAGCAACCCTTCTAGACGTAAGCCTGAAGGGCTGGTGGGCTGAATACTATGCGTCGGGGAAGATGGTTGAAGGGAGCCGTTTCTCTACTTATCTGTGACAGCGGCTTTTGGTGAGTTGTCTTCGTTGGTAGCTGAGGCATGGTGAGTTGGGTGGCCCTGGTTCCGGCCCTCGGACTGGCTCTCGTTGGCGTGCTGTACTAAGTTGGCTTTTTCCTGCGGCTTTGACTGACTCTCTGAAGTCCGCGATTGGTTTTGCCGTGATTTGTACTTTCCCGGCGACCCCGGCTGGCGTTCCTGGTTGGAGAGTGTGTCCTCCTCGGCCTGATTCCAGCTATCGCGTTTCTGCATTCCTCACCGCGTAAACTGCCACTACGTTTTCGGAAATGAACTCATAAGTTCTCGGTACTTTTACTGGATTTGTCTCGGGAATTTACACATGAAGTTTCGGCTGTTCCTGGGTTCTCTCGTTGGTGAAGTTACTATTGACTCACTGACTGACTGACTGCTCACCTCGTCGCCATGCGGCGCATGACTACGCCTTCTCGGGGAATGGCGCCGCTCGGACTGGGGCTACCACTCGTTTCCGGGGATTTACTCGTATTCTCGACACTGTTCTCGTCACACGACTGATTACTCCCGTCTCTGATTCGGCTTCTCCCGTTTCGGCTGCATCTATTTCGTCTCGCGGCTGTACCCCGAACAACTCCCTTCTCGGTTGAACAACTGATTGCGAACAACTGATTACAACTGACTGCCTGGGCCAGGCCCGAACTCCGGCCCGTTGATACGACTGCCTCTCGCCTAACTGCCTTCTCTGTCTTGCATCGCGGCTGAACAACTCCTCTCGAACGACTGACCACGACTGACTGCCCACGACTGAATGATGACAACTGAATGATCACGAACCTTGGCTGCCCCCGAAATTAACCCGTCTCCCGATATATTCTAGTTGGCTGTCAGCAGATTTTGTCAAGAGAAATAGGGACTTCCGTGGTATCCCTCGCGCAGTTTATGTATAGGATTATAGGATTCCGTGTCTCGTCAGCGGCTAGCGCGCTCAAACTAGGGATGGAGGGAGAGGTGCAGCAAACGTCTCGGGGGTTCCTGTAAGCTGTGTCGGCAATAATTATCGGCGGGGGTTACCCTGTTTCCTTCGTAAAGGGCTTATATCAGCTAATTTTCGGGACTTTCCCTGTTTTTCTCTCGCTTCGGTTCTTCCCCGCGTATCCTTATACATCGGGACATCCCCGGGGGTATTTCTCAGGGTGTGAATACAGCGCAATTCCTACCCTATGTAATCGGCACGCGTCAAGTTACTGGGAATAAAAACATGGAAAAAAATAGGTGTGTTGGTAATGCCTAGTAAGAAATAGTTCTCATGTAAAATAATATCAAACTGTGAGCTTTGCCTTTGGGTGTACTTTTTATACTTAGCTAAGCTTTGTTTGCATGAGGTGAAGGAATATCCTGAAAGCATAACTTTAGCAGGGCTTCAGAAAAGTTGGAAGTACCCATGAATGGACTATAGTCAGGAATGTAACTATTGCTGGGCTTCAGTATTCTTGTAAATTACTCCTAAAAATTAGCTGAATATTAGGTATCTAGTCGCAAGAATTTTGTTTTTCCAAGGATGAAGAAATTTCTGAAGTAGCGTTGTTCGTGCTGTACTATTAGCGTAGTCTTCAAAGCGTTAATAATCACAGGACAATATATTCTGACAGAGTGACCTGCGAATGTTTGTGTGTTCTCCGCAGGCGCTCCAGAGAAGCACAAGCGAACCCGCCAGTCGTACACGCGCTTCCAGACGCTGGAGCTGGAGAAGGAGTTCCACTTCAACAGGTACCTGACGAGGCGGCGGCGCGTCGAGATCGCGCACGCGCTCGGCCTGACCGAGCGACAGATCAAGATCTGGTTCCAGAACCGCCGCATGAAGTGGAAGAAGAAGCACTACCAGCTGGGGCGCCCCGTCGACGCGGAGGCGGTGGAGGCAGCGGCGGCGTCGGCGAGCGTCTCTGGAGGGGTGGGAGGGGACGACACGCTAAGGCGGCACATCGGCGCCGTCGTCGTCAACTGAGTCCTCTCTGACGGGCGCCCATGGAGGCGGCGGCGTCCGTGAGCGTCCCTGGGGGGTGGGAGGTGACGACGCGCTGCGGCGGCACATCGGCGCCGTCGTCGTCAACTGAGTCCTCTCTGACGGGCGCCCGCCTTCGACCTCCCTGCCGCGGCGATGGCCGGCCTGAACGTAGACGAGGTAGAATGGTCGAGGAACTCTCCGGAAGGAGGACATATCAAGCATAAACCTGCAAGATTCGCGTATTTAGGCTCTTCAAAATAAGCTGAGCACTTTTGAATGTCCTGCTTAATATCTGCTTGCATAGAGCACTCGCGGTTGCTTCGCACTTTCGTGAAGCCCTACTAAATACTACTTTCACGGTATTCCTCTGCCTCATACAAACAAAGCTTGACCGAGTCTAGAAAATTATACCAGAGGGACGACGCACCCTGTTCGTGCGCATTCAGTGCAATAATATTTTGCATAAGAACTATTTCTTACTAGAGCATTATCAACACACATATTTTCTCACCGTTTTTATTCACATTAATTATGAATTAAATATTACAATTTATAGATTATAAATTAAATTTCAGTTCAACCAAAAATTAAGGTTATTTTATATTAATAAACGTGTAAAATGATTGCGATACGTGGCATATTTAGGAAATAAACAAACACGTCATACAAAGGGTGATTTTTCGAAGGTTTGATCCAAAAAGTGTGAAGAAACCGCGAATAATCTATATACACATTGTGTATTCTTACACCGAATGTAACATTAACATTGCTGTGACTCCCAGCACTTTCTTCATGCGTCGGTCAAGTGAAACTGCGAATTTATTACAATAATAAATATTTTACAAATGTGCCCAGTCTTACACTTGCATGCATAAAAAAAAAGCAACACAAATAATTTTTGTGCGTTTACAAAAGTTTACCTTGCTCTATTAAATCAACGTTAAGACATGTAATTGCTTTCTCTCTGTCGCTGCCAACTTGACAGGACGCTTGCCGGTCTGGAACATGTTTCCAAAAGCTCACTTCCAAAGTGCTCAAGCAACGGTTATCAGCCTAAGCTTGGTAGCTTTCTGTACTTTACCGGCAACTATAAGGCGTCATTAACCTGCGTGACCCTCTTCCTGGAGATTGGTTTGCTCAACCGTTAAGCTTATAATGGTCGCTAAAAGCGACCTCGCGCCGTACCGCACAAGTTACCGGTCAACGGTAGAAGTCAAACGGGAATAAATCATTTTGTATTTTAGTCTGCAGCCACAAAATAACGCGAATTTTGCAGGTCCTTGCACGTAAGCCAAAGTGGTATCTTGATATGACTGGCGTTTCAATTCTACTGACGTACAAATGAATCTGCGCTGTCTTAAGAAATCCTCTCTGCAATTTTTTTTTTTGTATCCACCGCCACTTACTGGTACTAAACGCACGGTCTATTTTATATTGTAACGCCTACATATTTTACAAACCTCAGTACTTTGAAGCATAGAGAAAAATTTCAATTATATAGGGAAAAAAAAATATATATATATATACACAAAATTGAAACACAGTTCTTAGGGAATTTACTTTAGAATATGGTTGCACAAAGATCTAAGTGCCTGTTTTCTGGAAATTACCTTTATTATTGTGCCAAAATCAAGTAAATTTCAACTAGTCATATGAAAATTTTTTTTTTGCAGATATTTTATTCAAATCAGTGTTCAAATCATGATAATAACCAAGAATCAAATATTTAAATTTAACATTTTCCTAAAGCCACTGACGACAAAAAGAAGTGCACCAATCATTTATTCCTCATATCGAACTAAGTTTCAATGAAGTTATTCTTGCAGATTTATTAACGTCAGAATTACATCCTTATTTGTGGGTGATTGAAATTGTAATATATCCTAGCCAGAAATATTTTGTGATGTTTAAGGACCGCTCATTTTTTAGGAATGGAATGAATAAGCATGTAAACAAAACTCGCTGCACTGGTATACAAAATCAAAATTTTTTCCACCACGGTGGAAGAGATTTTAAATGTTACAATTATATTGGTTCACATTGTTGTAAATATGACGTCCACCAGAAATATTTTTGTATTGTCTTCAATAGTAGTGCATTATTTTGTAAAATAAGGAAGCATAAAATCAAAATATTTTATATGAATTGTATGTTAACTGCTTTTAGTAATAGTGTGTGATTGCTGTTGAGAATGAACTTTTATTCGCACAACACCAGTTTGCTATCGCCTGCTAATATAAGCAAGCAATACTTTCGAATTTTCCACGTGACTATTATGCATTTGCATTCTCAAAGAGAGCATGAAAGAACTACTTCAGGCGGCTTTGTACACATTCGTGAATGGTCGAGCAATGGCTACTTCCAGCTTTACTTACGCCCTGCCAAAGTTCTACTTTCATGCTATTCTTCTGCATCGTGCAAACAAAACATAACCGAGTCTATAAAATTATAGCAAAGAGACAACGCTCCATATTTATGCATAAGAACAATTCCCTAACAGGCATTACCAACGTGCCTATTTTTCTCTCTTTGTTTATTCTTATTGGTGATAAATGAAATATTATAATTTATAGACATTAAATAAGTAAAAGTTCAATATAACCAAAAACAAGATACTTTTATTTTAACACAAGTATAAAACGTGTGTGGTACGTGACATATTAAGGAAACAATCATACGTTTGATTCAAAAAGAGCGAAGATACTACGAATATACCATAACGTGGATTGGCATACAAGCCACGAAAGTACATCAGAAAATTTTCCCACTGCCAACAGAGCCAGAAAAAGTTTCAGCTCGGACAACATCAAGAAACGGTAAATTTTCGCCTTTTTCCAGAACTACAATATTTTGACAAAGGGCTGAAAACATCAAGGGAAAGGGTCTATTAGTTTCGAGCGACAGGTGCAATTGAACAGGTCGGAACAGCGAAAGGGGACAGACTCATAATATATGGGCCGTATTCGTCCCGCTCAAAACAGAAAAACCGGGTTTATTTATGGATCGTGCCAACTCCGAGAGGGCTGTTTCGCTAAAGCAGGGGAAGGGTTGAATTCATCACTCAAAAGTCGAGAGGAAGGCTCCCAGGTATCCGGCAGGTAGAAATGCCCTGCTGGCCAATTATTCACGGCGTGTTCGACGTGCTACAATCCATGAGAACTGACCTCTGGGCTAGCTTCCCTTCACCCCTCTACACTCTCGGGAACCAAAAACCCAAAGCTCTTCCCTGTTGGGGGCCACGGTGCCTGAGCGGATAGACTGCTCGCCTCCCACCAAGGCGAGCCGGGCTATATCCCCGGATTTTCGCAAGTGGGAATCGTGACGGACGATGCCGCCGGTCAAACAAACGCACAGTAACATGCAGTTCAGTACGTCCTTAAATAATGACGCGAATTTTGCAGGTCTCCAGTTTTATTAGTTACAACACCAGGCAGTAGGTAGGCCTCCCAAGTACTGTAAACGGATACTAAATGAGGTGCCGATTCCTCTGATGTCCGCGAACTCATTCTCCGATTGGCTGAGCAAGGCTGTGGCAACGAGTCCGATTGACTACTGCCGGAGGAGTGCAAAATACGGGGACTCATTTACTGACTAGGCAGGTTTCAAAATCCCTTGCGTCCGTATAACGGTTGCAATTAGCCTGCGCGTTATGTTACGTCTGGTGGAGAACTCTGAGAGTAATAAACAAGAAAAAAAAGGCAAAACGCACGCCCAAACATCGCCTTCCACCGTAACATTAAGAGACCAATGAATTCCGGCGCTGCTCCATTCTCACCTCATTTCACCCTCATCATGTTTGCATGAAATAAATAATCACACTGACATTATCATCGTCACTAGACCTTTTTGATTTCCTGAATGCTATTGGTATATCATGAAACGGGACATCTTTTCTTCTGGCAACTTTAGGGAATGGTGACCATTCTAACTAGTATTTTCTTAACCGTGATCTCAGTAATTATGATTCGGCCTTTGTGGGTCGTTTACTTGCTCTTTTTCCGTATCGTCCTTGTCGAAATGGCACCCAACTGCTTGGAAATTTTTCCATTTCACACAAGACAGCGGTTTCTAAAATTCATTACGTTAAATATGCAGTGTTTCAAGTAATACTTAGATGAGGAGTGTATTGGGGTTAGGCCGATACTCCTACAGCCTTTAGATTTCCCGTTTTGAAGCTACTAAGTTCTTTATGCAGTGTTGTTTCAGGACATTAAACGTAGTCGATCAAGACAAGTAAATTGCCTGCATTGGTCGCTTCTGAGGTGTGATGTACAGCCGTCTTCAAATAAAAACAAATATATATTTTAACAAGATTTAAAATGCATACCAGACAGACATATACAGAGAAATGTCACTGGGAGAAATTCTGTTTTTATTAAAATATTAAAAGAAGCCTGTTCAAGCCATTGCACCTCCCTAGAAATGGTAGGAACCATAGTTATAAGCAAGAACGAAATGCGGGGTTTGCTACAGACGACTAAGTTAATGTTAACTAGTAATTTCCGTAGATATACACGGATTTCAACTTGCCTGTTTGTACGGATTACTTTTGAGTCTTTTTAAAATGCTGCAGCATAGCTTGAAGTCAACCTATGTCCCATTATTTCCTCAATATATGCCTAAGTAGAGACGGCCAGATGACAGTGACACAAGGCCTTGGCGTTTTTCTACATGTTCATGCCAATTTATTAGTGTCCGAAAACTTTGCACCAGAATTTTCCCTCGTTTACGAATTGCGTTGTTGCACCAATGGGTAAAACAACGTTCATGTTGACGAACGGGGTAGCTTTGAGGCTTTAACTCGTGGAAACAGTGTTTCAGAATTAGCAGTTGTTTAAACATAACCAAAAAAGTATTGACATTTCTAATGCACCTATGCGTAATATCTTGCTACAGGCTTATTAAATATTGGCTGATTTTTTTTTCATGTAAATATTCAACCAATTACGTTATGCATGCATGCTTGTGAGATGTATAAGTATCACTTTAATTAATTATCTTGTAAACAGTTAAACAAGTCAAATTTTATTATTATAAAATAACATACCAGGTGAGTTCCTGCGTTTGTGGCGAGTCCAAAATTTGAACAAGTAAATAATTAAGTTTCGACTTTACCCCTTTTGCATAGATTCTTCGTTTTCGCGTCAAAAATTCGGATTCATTGTAATTACTGACAATGTACGAGTTGCTTAATATTTTTTTGCGCAATTTTAATTGTGTGTTTTCCTTGTAAAAAGTGGAGAACATATATTCGTTATATCAATAAGTTTTTGCCTTTTTGCAAGCAGGAAATAAAACACAGTGTAAATTAGATACAGACGTATAAAACAACTAGTAAATTGTAAATTTTCTATAGTCAAAAATTTCTAATAATACCTCTGAAAGTGAAATTACGACACGAAAACAACGAATTTCTGCATTTGGCGAGGGGNGGTGAGGCCGATCCTTAAGGGTTCCGCCTGGCTGGCGCATGAAGTGCGTTGTAGAAGTTAAAAAAAAAATTTAAATTATTAAATTTTTGTAGTGATGTATTATCACTAAAATCATTTAATAACACTTTTCATGCTGAAAGAAAAGTTTCAAATTTTTATTTAAATTGCAAAGATTATGAAAATGGCAAAAACATTTTTTTGTTTTTTTCAGAATCAGTTTTAGCTGCTAAATTTTCCATACAGAACCTTCAGAGTCGTCTTTAGACACGCGGCATATATTCATCCTTATTAGAAAGCCATAAAACTATGATATATAACGTTATAGCTTAAGAACAGTGGCCACGAAAAAATATGTATTATTTTTTTTCACCACATACTCTTCAACTTTTAGACTTTATCAGTTCTTTCGTAGCAAAATTTATTTTTGAACGCATAATTTTCACATATACCTATATATGTCAAAATCACCATTTAAATGTTTTAGAACTTTTTAAATAATGAAAAGTAACTTACGCAGAGATATGAGATAATTCACGCTGAAAGAAGATGCCAAGAGCTACACCCAGACGTCTACAAAATCGTACAAGGGAATGTTTCCGCAATTAAAAAAAAAAACTGCTGTAAATTAGGAAATTTTGGTATGTTTTTTGATATGTGACTACTCCTGAATTTGTGTGAAATAACTTTTTCTGAGCGTACATTAAAATTAATTAAGATAAGACCACTCAGTTGTCCTTGTTAAATTTTCACAAATAGGTTGGTTTATTTTATTTGTACATAAAAAAAACAGTAAAATTTTGATTCTGGCGTCGTTTTGCAAAACCATGCGATATAAAAAAAATTCATCTGACCTAAAAGCAGTTTCAGATAATGTCTACAAGTTGAACAGTATGCGGTACAAATAACAAATAACAAAATTTTTTTTCGTGGCCGACGCCCTTGAAAGTCACGGTAAGACGAGTCATCGACGGAAAGATTGCATGCCATAGATGCGTGTGGCCTCAAAACGCGCAAAATAGCTTCAGGCGAGTAGAACCTCCGAACAGCCGTGATTGTCTTCGCGACATTGGCCGCCGAACAACGACGGGCTGGAGAATTTCTGGCATCGCGGCCAGTTTCAGTCTTTGGTTTTGTATTGGTTTGAAAAGGGCTTATGAACCCTCCCCCCC
>NQII01001419.1:170195-284718 GCA_002778355.1 Clitarchus hookeri
GACCTAACTTAAACTTACACCCACGCCTTGCCTTCGAACCCAGGACCTCCCGCACCGCAGACCGGCGTCTTACCAGCCGACTGCGCCACGGGAGGTCGGCTTCAAAGTTCTTCCCTGACGCGAAAAGTTCGCCTGCCATCGTCCCCACGCCCGGGGTTTCTCACGTGGTGAATGTGTTGCGAGCACTGCCGCGGAACGTGGGTTTTCTCGGGGCTCTTCCGTTTTCTTCTCCCCGACTTCCATTCCTCTGCGTCTCCGACATCGTCTCGTCACGCCTTGTCCATTCTCCGGGCTGGCCGGGGCGACTTGGACTGTCCCTCGGGTAGTGAGAGCCGGCTCCGATTAGCGCCAGCCTCCTCTCATCCATATTAACCCTGCCTCAAGTGGGAACCACATGTGGGGTTTTTATTTTCCGTTGTGCCCCATCAGACAATGTCTAATTATTTCCGTGCTATTCCACCCAACGCCGACTTTAGTTTACATTGCAATTTTCTTAATTTAAATTTTATGAAATTCCTTAGCCAATTCAGCAAAAAAATTTACGACCACAATAAACCGACAAAAACTTGTAGCAAGATGAGAAAACTGTGAATTTTAAAACGAGCTTATAGTCAATTCCCGGTTACTTCCAACTTTTCTGAAGCCCTGCTAAAGTTCTACTTTCCAGAATATTCCTCCACTTCATAAAAGCAGAGCTAAACCGAGTCTAAAAAATTACAGTGTAATAATATTTTTCGTAAGAACTATTTCTTACTAGCCGTTACCAGCTTACCTATTTCCTCATTTCTTTTATTCATAATAATTATAAACGAAATATTTAAGATGTAAGGGGCTAGATAAAATATTAATAAATGTTTAATTTATCCGAAAATAAAGTATTGTTATGTTAACACGAATATGAAACGCTTGTGACGCATGGCATATTTAGGACTCTACGAAACAATTCATACGTGGGGTGATTTTTCAAACTTTCGATTAAAAAAAAGCGAATAAATAGCGAATCGACTACAGTTTACCTTGTGCAATCTTAATATCACCCTGGAATTTAGAACCTCGTCAAAATGGATTTCGCGCTCTCTTAGGTCACGAGTGACCCAGTGAACGAAGAATTCTCCCTAGTGAGGAGTCTCACGCGAAAAATTTTGAATCAGGTATGTCGAGCTCTGTAACTGGAATAACTACAAAATAAGGTTCCCGCGATTAGGGGGGTAGGGGAAAGAAAAGGGAGGGGGGTTGGGATTTGGCTGAACATGCAAATCGCACAGACAGTGAAACGTCATTTTTATTTTTATTTATAAAATGTTAACTTCATCTTGATTTAAGATATGGGCGTGAAACGGAGAGCAGATGGGGTGAGTGAAATGAGTGAAGAGTTTTGGGAGGCTCTCAACACTGAGGTCTTGAAGGATGGGGCAGGAGGGAAGGTAATGGTGGGGGGAAACGGGAGCACACCGAGATAAACCGCCTGCCGACGGCAACGTCCGCAACGTTTTCCGTTTGCGAAATTCCAGGTTTAGCTCCGCCGGCGCGGAAAGTGAGTAACCTAGCTGCTTATGAGAGAAATGTAGATTTGTCAACAGTGTATATAAACTGTTATAGCATTACTCAAGGTCTAATTGAGCTAATTTTCGTTAAAATAATTAATTATCAAAATAACGTGACACTCGAGTTAATTCAGTTCGTAGTAAAGCGTGCGGCCTCAACCGTCGAACAACTCTATAAAATTTGTTAGTTTATATGTCGGGGAAATAAAAGTGTAATTAATTACATAAGGAACTTCTTGTTTGGATTTCAGTTGGGCGAAAAAAAATTGTATAGTTATGTCTCTTTCTGTAGTGGATAGTTGGAGGAAGAAGTCGATCTTGTTCATAAGTCAATACGTACAATATTTTTTTAAGAGGTCATTTATTCCTTGTATTAATCCCTAACTAGACCGAAATGGTCGTAGCGTGTGCGAACGTTAGCTCGAGAGATCGTAGGTTGTTAGGAACGCCCATAAAAAAACCTACAACCCTCGGGAGCTCGACTGTTGATCTGAACCGACTGTACCCGCAGACCCTCCTCACTCAACGGTTTGCCCGCGAAAGGGAGGGGGAAGCGAGCGGGCTGACAAAAGACTGCCGGCTCAAAGATGGCGGCGGCGTCGGCGTAAACAACAAACAGGGCGACTTCGGGAACGCTTCCAAAACAAGGGGCGCTTTGCTGCGAATTTGCGTCCGCGGGAAGGACGCAAACGTTATTGCCCACCTGGCGGTCTTTATTTCCTTCCGCTGGAGTGATATTCCAGCTGCTGGAGCAGGACGGAAGCGATCGTTTATTGATCCGTGAGCCTGGAGGCGCAAAAAATGGCGGCGCTCGAGGTGAGGCAAACGACACCCTGTCGTATACAACGCAGGTAAGGCTGGCAGCTGCTGCTTAATTTGGTGAATAATAACCTTTAGAGAATGTTTACACCTATTTTACGTAACGAAAATAATGTTAAGGGAAAACGTTACAGTCTAGATTTATAGTAAAGAGATAGACCAAGTTTCCGTTAATATTTAAAATTTTATTGTCATCAATTACATGGACGTGCCTGCCTCCGAAATAATCCTATGAACAGAATAATAAAAAGGGTGCTCAGTTATTTATAATCGCGGCGTAGTATTACATTAGACATCATATGCCTTTCACTGTTATTAATAGTTGATAAAAATTTACGTTAGTAATTTTTGTATTTTAGACGTAACTATAACCAAATTAAAGACTGATTATACTGAGTAAATGCTTGTAGGGACCTAGATAATGTTGTGAGCATGTTTTTTTTTTTATGGGATAACGGTTAATATTGTACTAATTTCGAAGGAGTTAAGGTTCTATAAATATTGCCAACCGAAGATAAAAAAATATTAATATGGTTGGGTGATACGAAAATTAATTGAGGAGGCTGTTGAGGCTATATTCTGTTCGGAACTGATGTTTATTTACATGTTTTATAATATGTTAAACCCTTTCACAAATCGCACACGAGTTTCGTCATTATAGTTTTGTATTAAATAATATAATAACTTACGCTGTACTATTTCAACAATTCACAACACGAATTAAGCAGCATTATTTAACATGTCAAAGTAATCTAACTTTAAATGTCAAGGTTTAAAAATAAAAAAGTGATAACTTCGTTTAGTCTATAATATTAAAATCGCCTTGAAAATCGTATTTATTTTTGTTTTAAATGGTTTTTATGCGATTTTGTGTGAAAATTTGATACTCGACAGGCATAAGTTATTTCCAAAAGGAGTGTAAACACAGAGAAATGCGCCTAGTAAACATAAATATTAAATTGAATAGTAATTGAAATGTGTTTCACGACACGTTTAATAAAGAGTGCTAAAAATTTAACTAAAGACATGGGAACAAACCTAAAAATATTTGAACAAAATTATACTCTTATGCCATACAACAAATGCACGCCTTGTAAAAATTAATACATATTCAGCTATAGTGCTACTTTTTATCTCATGGGTGATGGATAGTAAAGAATAAGTTTACTTAAATACTTTAATTTTGAAAATTTTTTCGCATGCTGCAGGCGTTTGTTAGATGTGCAAGTTCACTAATGCTATGTAAACGATTGTGCTTAATTTTTTCAGCACACTCTTCTTCTTTAAAAATATCTAGCTTTTTGACAATTCGGTAGCATTGAAATCTGAATATCAGTAGCCATCAATACTAAGTAAGTACCACGAAAATATTTTTTCTTCAAAGAGGTTAATTTTGCGAAATGAAATTAAACAGGTGATCCGTACCACATTTACTTTATAAAAAGTAACTTTTACGAGTATTATAAAAAAGTTTACATTCCATATTTTTTCCTCTAAGTCCTCTTTCTTTCAATGTCGTTTCCACGGATTTATTTTCGCAAATATTTTTGTTTGAATTTTAATACATAAACTGTTATTACTTGTGTAGTCGGATAGGCCCTTCAAACAGTTTAAAAACGCTATTTCCCAAATTAGCCCGACACAAAACAATTGATTCATTTTCGTAATAAAATAAGCCTAGTACACAGTGTGCCACCCAATTTTTACAATTTATGCCCCTTCCCCCCCACTGACGCTTTCCTTAACAGCCAAGAAGCATACTTACACCTCTCAAGGTCGGAAAAGCTAAGAAATTTGGCACGCTTACTCAGAAGATGCTTCACAGTAGATACGAGGACAGGATATCATAGAGTATTCTCGGAGTTACTAACGACACAACTTACTCTCTAGGGACACGCTTAAAATCAATTTGTCCAAAAATTCTTAGCCACCGAATAAAAATTCGCAAAAGAGACTAGCCTTTAAAAACGAAAATAAAACAGTTGTGGGCTTTTTTTGGTCCATCCTCAGTTAAAAATTGACTTTTCGGTTATTGTATTAAATTTTGAGAAGGAACTAATTCAGCAAATTTCTTGCTCGCCCACTACGGAATTAAAGCTAATTATGCTCACTCCTTTTTATTTATTTTTCATTTCGGTTGTCATACTATATTTATTTAACTTCAATCGAATAGCCGACTCATTTTTTGGTTGATTTAGCAAGACTAATTCAGCAGAGTTATTTGCAACTACTAAACCTGCCAGGGGGTGTAATGGTAATGAGCAGTGAGACTACCCGCCTCCCACTACGGCGAACGGGTTTCGATTCCCGGCGAGGTCACGCGGATTTTCGCACGTGGGCAACACAGCGGACGCTGCTGTTGACGTGGGGTTTTCTACGTGGTATTCCGTCGTTGCTTCGCGCTTCACCTTTACAGGTGCTCGAGCTCGCTGTCAAACGCCGAACAAAACTGCCTCCTGAGGAGATATACAATCATGTTCTCTTTACGCAACGGTTTTTTTTTAAACTTACACATTCAATTTTTTGTTCGAGTAGTGGTAACACGGGAGGTTTTTCGTCTGACACGTACTTGAATTCCTTACAAAAACGCACGCAACGGAACCTATACAAATAATTTCTCTTCGTCCGTGAAACAAGCCGCAACAAATAATTAAATGTTGGGGTATTAGCAACAGCCAGTATCATCGCCCAGGAAAAGACGCTGCCGTTAAATAAGCTAGCTTTTGATCTTGTATATAACCAGCCTATGATATGACGTAATCTGCAACATGCCGTACTTGAACGGGTGAACACAAGGGTTAAGTTAAACCGTGTCGAAGGTTTATTCTACTCAGGTTGGGAAGTTCAATAATACTCTTAATTTGGCAACTAAAATTTTTCGCCGCTAGGTAGCTCTAAGTGTCGCATGTGTACCGGATGTTCTCCATTTTCTACGTTAAAAAACAAAAAAATTGCAATAATCATAAATCAGATATAAATTAACTTCGAAACTAAGTTTAAGCAACAAACACACGATTTTACGATAGTAAAAATTATATTGCGAGCAAATTTATTATATATGCTGTTCACGATAAACTGAGCACTTTTGAAATACATGCTTATAAGATCTGCTTGCATGCACATTGCGTATTCTTCCACCATATAAACAATTAATATTGCATTGTGCTTGATCACATGGAACTAATTACCGTCCTTCATTACCAACTTCACTGAGTGCATGCCACTTAGTGGAACGGTTAAAATGTATTCATGCAGGTCGGGGGCAGTGACTGTTTTCAAAAGTTGATTTCAAAAGTGTCCAATTCACCATGAACAGCTTATATCAGAACTTGCATTACAACTCAGTCAGTAAAGAATGTATTTATATCTTAGAGAATTTATTTTTGTAGCACTCACCTTACATTAAATGAAGCCATGAGGTTTTGACAGTTCAGTGTAGGGACTCTGAGATTGTTACTATGCACCTTGTTCGCGCACTCTACCCTCAATCTCCTCTACATTCCTGACCAGGCTCTGAGCATCATGGTAAGAATAATAAGTATTTTGTTACTTCAAAAATCTAACCAGCAATGCACATCCTTCACTTCGGCTAGCAAATAATTTTATTAACATGCTATATATTTACTTATACATAAGATACAAAGATGTAAAGATTAGTCTTTCCCGAAAATATTTTTATACCCAAAAAGACTGGTCCATGAAACCGTGTAATAAAAATGTATTCATTCAGTTGAACATGTATGAATTGGGAAGTACCGAAGCGATAAAAACTGGAAATCATATTCCGTGCATTTCTCCTCAAGTCACGAATATGACATACCATAGTTAAATTAACGATATTGGTTATATTACTCTGGTCCTATAAACACAGTAACTTCCCGAGTTTTTTTTGTCTGCAATTGAGTGTCTGGTTAATGGGAGCTTTGCACAAGATTTCTGTGCCTACAGTTGACGTTTATAGGCTATTTAGATTTGCATATCGGTTTCCATAAACTCTGTGACAGTAATCTCTTAACGTCTGACGTGGTATGCCACCTGCTGCTAGCCATGATGAAAAATGAAAATTAAAGGGTGCTTAAATTGTACGAAGTTCATTTACGTAAGTTAAAGCTTGATTGCCTTTCCCCATATTAACCACGCATAGCATATTGGTCATATGCGTACACAAAAAAAAACGTGATAAAAGATATCAAAAAATTTTCATTGCTTCTAGGTTAGTTTCTGCAGTGGTAAAACAGCAAACTGGTGTTGTGCTCTCTGCCTAGACTGTAGACTTGTGTAAATAATTTATCTGCGTAGAGGCTTTCTGAGAGAAAATCCTGTTTTTACCGTACAAAATCTGGTTTAGTGGTGCCAACTAACTAATGACAGTTATTGTAGCCAAATAATTCGCATTAATGTTATTTTTGTTATCTCGTGAAAATAATTCAGTCGACTCAGTTTGGCGGGACATAAGCTATCGTACTCTCACAATTTGCCCGGTCAGTAACGTACATGGTAACAGCCACCATTCATTTGTTAGGCATTATTCAAACGATTACTTTGTTGACCGAAACAGCTCTTTCTCTCAGGGCATTATACAAGATCTCATTACTGTTGTAACTAAGTTCCTATAATGTTAAGCAAGGGTTTGTACTATAGTCAGCGTGGACGATCGCGCGGCAGTTATGTAAACTGCTTGCGTTTATTATCTTTAAGGTGTTTCTAGGAATAGTTTTTTCTTTCACCAGCTGAATTCGCAGCTGATGACATGTGTGCATGTGTGAAAGTAGGCTGCAGTAAATAAGGTTCCTAAACATGTTTGTAAGGAATGATCACCGCACAAAGCACCTTGTTATTACTGGGGTACGGTGTTCCAAAGCAGAAGCCTAATTTGTCATTTTTCATACACCTAACGTGTATCCGACGTTGTCATTGTTTTAAACAGGGTTAGAGACAGCCGAATCTTACTTACAGGCTGATTATGGTTAAATTAGCACTTTGGAAAACAACCTTCGCAAAAAAGTTATTGCTCCCACTTGTATATCTGTAGGCCTATATCTTAACGGGCATACTATGTGGCATGCGCCCTGTTAAGTTGGCAACAATAAACGAAAAGTACTTCCATGTTTTAACGTTTAATTAAAAGTTTTGGGTAAAATTTGTGCATACTTGAATTAACGCTTTTGCTTTCTGTGTTTTTTTTAAACGCATAACAGTGTTAATATTAGCAAAATTGTATGTTAACTACTTACTTTTTTTAAAATATATTCACAGTTTCACTTGTCATGCGAATGAATAAAGTGATCAGTTCCACGGCAATATTAATTCTACGCACGGCGGAAGAATACACAACGTGTACACAAGTAGGTCTTCAGAAGGACATTCAAAAGTGCTAAGTTAACAATGAACAGTCTATACCACTGTAACAGAATTATCGTGTAGTGTTACAATTTTTCATGTGTTAATACGCGTGTGCTATTCAGAGTAAACTGACTCTGTCCTCTAAATAATGCAGATTCATATCTTGTCGATTTCTAGTCAAAAGTGTAATAATGTAAAATATTTTTGTACGTCATTAATATAGATTTCTGTTCGAAATTTGCAATTTATGTAGCGATGTAATGTAGTTTCTGAAGTTGCATTTTTTTTGTGTATATAAAAATGTATAGTGCGCAATAGAGATACTTTTTCCTAAAATTTGTTTAATGCTGTAAGAAATATGAAAGTAAACACATCATTATCAGTAGACAGAAAATGTAGTTCCGGGGCAGGCGTCATGCATAAAAAGCAGGATTCACTAATATCTTGGCTTTGAGAAACCTCATGGCCCCTCATTCCGCATATACGGCGGGCATCTTGGATATTTGACGACTTTTGTCATTAGTGATGTTAATAGGTGGCTTTGTGACACTACGGGATAAATTAATAAAATATGTGTAGTTAATGTATTTTATTTATTTATTACGTAAGAGTGAGATATTTAGGGCACTTTAACAGATACTGTTTCTAGTGCCGAAAATGGAGTATGAGAGTGGAAGTTAATTGAGATAGGGATGGAGCAGAGATAGAATGTAATGACGAGGAAAAGGGAATACCCCGAGAAAACCTAGTAGCCTACAGCAACGTCCGCGAGGTCTCCCAAATGCAGACATACGTGTTTTGCCTCACCAGGAATTGAACCAAGTGAACGATGTGACAGTTAATAGATCTGATGAATACCGTCGCAGCTGTAAATAATTACGTCGTGAATAACCAAGCATTAGAATATGTCAGTTTAGCAAATTTCGCAATTTAGTTATCTATCGGTATACCAAAAATGTCTAATCTTGCAATGGTACTGTTTTGCCCTACGTAATTTTTGGACAATATTAAGGAGAAAATATTGCTGAAATGTATAGTTACTTAAACACTCAGCCACAATGACTGATTCGGCTCTCAAGACCTCGTTGTTAAGAGCCGCCCAATCTCTTCACTCACTCAGAATGACGGAACTAACTGTAGCGGGCTCTGTAGACGTAACTTTGACACTGGCAGCGTACCAGGATATACGACCCTGCCAGACATCTTTATGTCAGTGGATTATAGGTTCGGAAACATCCTGAATATTGTGGCCATGGTTTTCGGAGTTTAAGATGGTGGTGAATCTTGCATATTCTGTATTACGTCTTTCCCCGGATAGATATTTTGTAATCTCTACAAGTAGGATATAAAAATTAATTTATTAACAGAACGTAAAAAATTATTTCACACATTATTTTGTAAATTATGTGGTCGTGGTTTGGATAGGTACTATAGTTTTACATTGTAAAATTGACAACTCAGAAATAAATATATTTTGCCAAGAAAGTAATTGATTGGTTTCGTAGCTTTCTTACTGCACAGGACGTCTAGAAATTCCTTCTACAAATACCTAGGGTTTATTTACTCGATGTGATTTCTCGTAGATATTTGGTATCTTAATAACCTACATCCGGTAAACGTGCTGTTTTACAAATAAAACAAAACGCCTTTTATGAAGTTACCTTAAATTCGCCTAATGTAGGCTGTGACTAAAGGGTATAAATCTGAATTTCATTAACAATTCACGAACAGAAGCAACATTAATAATATAAACGATGTCGTTTTATGATATTGCATACACGCCATTATACTACCATCACTATACGGTCTTTGTAGACTCAGAATGAGACTCGGCGACAAAAGTTTCCTTTATAAAGTTTTCTTAATTATACATCACCTTTTATACATTCATATTGAGCATGAATTACCGCAGATGAAAATGTAAACCCTAAAAAAAAAAAAAAAAAAAAAAAAAAAAAAAAAAAAAAAAAAAAAAAAAAAAAAAAACACTTAACNCTCGACTAGGGTTTAGTTGGAGGGCGTAAAAAATATTCTTGTGGAACAGAGGGAATGAAAAGTTAATAGAAATCACGTGTCAGAGCGGAAAAACCAAAGTTAATTTCAGTATTCATTGGGGCTTATGATGTGGGTGGAGGGGATGCTGCTGGGTGAGTCATCTGGGCCGGGCGGACCAATCCCGTGATGTATGGTCGCGCTGACAGACGCGGAGGGGGCAGAGCGCGTGTGTGCGTGCGCGCGCGCGTGTGTGCGTCATGGGAAAAGACGCCCCTCGGCCAAGGGGAGAGGGGTGGGGCGCCTGCCCTTGTTTCTCCCTCAAATACGCCCTGTCTTGAGCCTGCTCCTGTGTGCTTTGGACAGAACGCCGCCNGACGCGTTTTCTGCACTTCCGCACATTGTTCCTGAAGTCTTGCGCACGTCACGTATTCACGAGTGTGTAGCTGGTTCCACAATGCAACGATGCGATGCGATGCGATGCGTTGGCAACGAGTGCGTCGCGATTGTCGGCGACGGCCTGCGACGTAGAAGAAGATCAAAGTATTTGTCTACACGGGGAATGAGAACAGCTATTTGTTTACATCTTGAAGATGGCACGCGCGTTAATGCCTTGTTTGCCTACTACACGCAAAACAAATGAGTGTGACAGCGTCGATGTTTTTCGCATGTCTTTTGTCACATTCGTGAGGTCTAAAAGACGAAATTTCTCCCCCTCTAAAATAGATGGCAGCACCATCTCAGACGCCTTCCGTCGCATGACAGACCATCGCTCAGTATTGTGAAGCAGTAAGTATAGCAGATTGCACATCGTCATGCATCGCACCGCTGTGTTGTGGAACCAGCAGAAATAGAAACCAGTCGTAAGACGGCCGAAGTTAAATCCAACGTGGCCTTAGGGCTATATTTGTGTGGGCTATACTTGTGTAGGCTACGGTACAGTGGGAGAATGACTTCAACCCAAACTACAAGCCATGCAAACAGATTGTGTGTTGTTTGCGATGTACTCTTTAATGCAAGGTCATAATCCACAAACTGTAGGCATTTTTGTGGCGCTCTTAAATACGGTCGCACTAACCAATTTTTGACATTCGGAATGGCCATACTAACATGATAATATTGATGCGTTAGTGTATAAGTTGTTTCGCATATTTCTTCTAAAAGCATTTGGCATGCGCGGGAAGCTTCAGTGCACCCCATTAAACATTTTTTGCGCATTCATTTATTACGGAAGTGAATGTTTTAAAAATACCACATGTCCGAACTACTATTTAAGATATACCTTTTTCACGATCAGTGCAAATAGGGAACTAGTTAGAATTTCGTGAAACCAGTGCGATCGTGATTAAATCACAGTGGAACTGTTCAAATAGTGAAAACTAGTCTTTGCGCATTTACAAGAGCATTGGTCACAGTAATCGAACTTGGACCGCAGAAAAACCCAAATGTGTTTATTTTTCGTCTGTCAAAACGGCGAAGAATGACGTAACTCTTCCTTCTTTATTTTACTAAATGAATTAAATAAACTTGTTTATTCGGCCGTTGAACAAATTAAAGGTTAGCTTTCCTGTAGGTATCTGAAGATGATCTCGGTGTCACATTGGAAATTATACAGTATTGTAGGCCTAAGGATTTCTGAAAACAACTTTTGTAAATAATAAAATCGGAAATAATCGCTGTACAAAATAATGATCACTGGTAATTACTTCAGTAGGCTTACTTAACAATATTTTCCTTAGTCATTACGAGTTTGCTTAGGCTAATACTCGACGCCATAATTCACTGAATTCACAAAAAAGCTCATTAATAGCACATGAAACATATATTTCCATGCCAGTATTAAGGAATAATTTACAGCTACGCCATTCAAGGTTGTATTATAATGGTAAGCAACTGTATTTGCCATGGTAATGCGTCACTCAATTACTGGGGTTTCTCACTTCTAGCGTGCGATTAATAAGCAAGACAGGGAGACAGAATCAACTTCATAATGAATGACTTGAAAAAATCTTCATGTTTATGGTCACTTCGGCTCAAAATTCAGTTTAGAGATTAGGCTACTGTGCATTAAAACTACTCGCAGTCTAATTTGCTTAGCTTGCAAGCGTAATGATGTTCCGATAATTTCCCATTTCACAAAAATTTAAAACTTAAGTATTAAAGTTAATAAATCGTTCACACTTGTTCTGTAATTAATGAAACTAAGTTTGTGTTTTATAAAATATAATAGACCTACATATTATTTTTAATATGTAAGTGGTAAAGAAACGTTTGTATGTTACCTCTGTGACCTAGTGAAGGACGGTAATCAGCATTTGAATATAAGATTTTCAGGCAAAAATTACTGGCGTTCTATTTCTATCAGGTACAGTTTTGGCGTAAGCGATAAGCACTTTAAGCAGTGTCGAGAGACGCAAGTTATAAATGCAAACTACTGTAAAATTAATGGCCTGCTCATAACAGATAACTGACCAAGTACGTAAAAATGAACAATGACAGCGAAAAATAGGGGAAAATTAAAGGTAAATAAATTATTTCCAGTGAATTGGTTTGCACGATTTTTTTTTTTACAGCAATTAATTGACGTTCACAAAGTTACAACATTATCAGAAGTGATTACGTATACAACTTAGGTACGTTTACATCAAATAAAAATAATTTTTTACTTCAATATCCCATCGCTTAAATTCACATTAAGTGGGAGATGTAATGAAATCACCCATGCACATATAAATAATACACGTAAATTTTATTATACTAGACAGTTAATCTAGCGTGTATTTAAACGACGGTTTTATGACTTTTAACAGTAGTGTTATATGATTTATAAACACCTACAGATGTAGCTTATGGTTTAAATGGGCTAACCAAGCTAATTAAATTTTACTGAGAGATACATGTCAAGGATAAAGCAGGATTTCTATTTTTCTCGACACAAGTAATTTAATTCTACCCGGTGTTTCAGACACACCTACGTAGGCCTAATGCAAACAGAAACCATTTTGATTTATACCCATCGAATCAAGTGCATTGTAATAAACTGTTTTCAGAACTTAATGTCTGAAAGACTTCTAGCCAATGCTCGGAAAACTATAGTTCCCATAATTTCGACTAGATAAATCTGTATGCCTATCATCCAGGTATGATAAAAATCTTAGTGGTATAGGATCATAAAAAGATTAATTTTGCATTGTGTTCCGACATATTTGTATTGAGGGACATAATCTTTATTGTTAATATTAAATATACACGTATTTTTTTAAGTTCGATAGCAACATCGCTTTTGATCATGTTTAGCTTATGTAGTCCTCGGTGTACAAGTGGCGTGAGTCCTAAATAGCTAACTGAAGCCGAAAGAGATCAGTGACCCAAAAATTCCTTGTCATACATCACCAAGTTTTAATGTAATATTTCCACTTGTGCTGAAGGTTATCTGTATAATCGCGACGTCACTTCCGAAACCTGCGCGATGTAACGAGTTCTTCAACACGAGCTAACAAGTCGACAATCGATTCATTAGGGAATTCGATTTTCTCGCTCTCTCTCTCTCTCTCTCTCTCTCTCGTCTCCCTGCACAAACCTAGTTCTACTCGTGCTCCAGACGTGCATCAACTCTTCTTGTTTTCTTCGCATGCCCCGTAACCCTGTGCGGTTACTCGACTCAAGCCTGACTCACAAGTGCTCCGAAAACGCCGAGTCAACAGCCAATCAGATCGCATTCATGGCAGCGTGCGGAGATAGCAGATTATGTGCCTACTTAGCTTCCGGAGTACCACAGTTCCGTGTTTACTACGTCTGTAAGGTGGACGAATTAAAAATATGCGTGTGGTAGTCGAGGAAAGTCAAATACGTGTATGCATAAAAAAATACGGAAATCTGAACAATAAATAAGTTTCAATCTACACACTGTCTGCACTAAGAAATAAGTCCAAAAAAAATTTAATTATATCATAAAACCTAGAATTTAATTGACTTAAAATACGTATGTAGGCCTGCGAGATTAGTTTCAGTGAATTATATTTAAAATAGGACTTAATGATTGCCGGGTGTTTTGTCCAGCAGTTACCTCCTCCGCGTGGTATTAAACAACGAGAATACCTGTTTGATGGGAAACTGTATTTCCAACAATAGTGAGCTCCGCAAGGGGAGGGGGTCGATGGAGGCGATCACAGCCCTTCCTTCCTAACAGCTCAGCACGTTCACAAACAATCAACTGCAAAAAAAAAAAGGTTGTACCAAATTATTAAATGTTCAACTGTGAACAATCTTGAGAAGAATCAACGAAATAAATTATGTTTTTTTTAATGTTGAGAACTGCAAACCTATCTACCACTACTTTTCAAGGTTGACAGCCCACTTATAATTATAATTTTTCTGCATTGATAGTTTACCACAAAATCAGATGCAACACACACAATATGCTTATATTTCATAATATTGATAGTTGGCGTTTTTCCCAATAGAAGGCTGTATTATACTGCAAATGGCTTTTTGTCTTAAAATTAACGCTACAGTGATCTTTGTGTCATTTTCAAATGTGAATTTTAAGTAATTGGACTAATAGTCATCAGAAGAAGTAGCACAGCGGTAAACCAAGTCGATTTAGTATTCGGGAGGACATGGGTTCGATCCCCGGTCCAGCCATCCTGATTTCTGTTTTCAGAGTTCTGCGAAATCACTCGCAAGAAAATGCTGGGACAGTTACTTAACATAGGCCCTGGCCGATTCCGTCACAATTCCTGAATGAATAGTGTTACCATTCTTTCGAGGCGTTGTTGCCATTCGGCGGCACTAAAACGCCTAAAAATAATAATAATAAATAAAAGAAAACCTTAAACATGCCTGTTACGGAAAATTTCTTGTAATTTACAACATTATGTCTGCAGTGCGTAATATAATTAATTTTATAGTAATATTAGCCAGACAATACCACAAACGTGTTGATACTTTTTAACCGATGCAGGTACAGTGTACTCAAATGTGTACATTACGCACGTGTAGGTAATTTTATGTCCGTACTTCACACTGCGAAGCCCAGTGACAAATGATCTTACCTGTGGGCAAATGATTCTCAAACCGTAATACTGGTCCAAGTTATAATTGGTTCATATAACTGGAGCCAAACATAGAGTCTACAGATCGTCGGCTTTGAGAACGAAACGAGTGTTTTGTCGTCTTAAGTACAGCACGCATCATAAAAAATGTATTTGCAGCACCTGAAACCGTAAATTAAATTTGGTCTGAAAGGGTTATATTTGGTGATGTTTTGTTGTATGTATGCGCTAAGGAATTTCCTTCCCCTTCCTCTTAATAGGTTTTAAAGGCAAGAGTTATTGTTTACCCTTCCCCTCTTTATTTTCCAACAATCAATTGCTCCAAAACTGTCCCTATTTCCAACCCGAACAGCGAAACGTATACGCAGGGTAACTGTCGACACGTGAGCCACCGTATTTTCTGTCCGCCCATCATGCTGGGGCGTTTTCCGATGCACGTGTGACGCAAGCATGACAATATTATGTAGTAGAGTTCCAGGCCGCTGCTGTGTGTATGTGCCGACGGCCATCTCGGCGCGGGGCGCAGCCAGGGGTGCGCAGAAGGCTTCTGCGCAGTCTGTTTTTGGATCGGGGCGGCCGAGGGGAGCCCCCATTGGCCAGGACGATCGCTGACGGCCGGCGGCCATTTGCATGGCCGTTTCTGGTGCCACGAACTGTAAGTATTCTCGGGCGCATGCGTGAATTGTATGTTTATGTTTCAGGCAATGGTACAGGAGCATTTTGGAAACATTCTCTGAGCACTTTAATTAGGGGCACCGACTACTAGGACGTATTTCCCATGTCCGTGGCCTAGAAACGTGGGAACAGTTAAGGGCGACCTAAGCATGCACATCATGTCTTTCCATAACCTCTACGTGTAAAATCTCATCTATAAGCTTGACGCTAGAAGTTAAAAGCTAAACGTTGCCATAGAAAAATTGACGGGCAGGTACAAAATTACAATTGACGTCAACACGTAGAAATATAAAAGGAAGGTTGTTCTGTAATTTATATAAATGTTTCAATATTTGTTGCTGGTAATTATATTTTTAAAGAGTAGACTTCTGCACACTTTATAATTACGTAAAATTATTTTTAACTTTTTCGTGTTATTTGTTATTTATATTTAATTTTGTAAAAGTGAACATAGTAAAAATGTAAGCCAATGGTGAGTAGATTATCTATTGATGGATGTGCTTACGGGCTATTGACGGTAATGTCAGCACTTTTGAAAGACCTCTCATTTGGAATAATAGTAAATAAATATATTTTATTTTAGCCTTATACGTAAACTTTCGAGTATGGTGGAATATAGACGCTGTTTATTACTTACATGGCAATATTTATGTAAAAAGGTGGTTAAAGGATAAGAAATAGCTGGAAGGAAAAAGTAACTATGGCCTCAAAAGTGCTCACTTTACCGTGAACAGCCTAGCACATATTATTTATTTTAACGCAACCATTGCTGAGCGTGTATCCATAACTTACTCTAGCGCTTTATTGTAACGCCAAGTCAATTTTAGACGGGACTTGAGGCAATGAAGAGGAATTGCGTCTTTCCATCGCAACTATCCTCTACCTGACGTTTAGGAGCTACCCCCCTTCCAATATATGGCGCAATAACAAATATAATGGTAAGCTGCATCTTGCTATTCTGCTTTTAAGTGTCCGGTAGCGTAGTTTTCGTTCCTTAAAATGACGGTGAAGGTGCCCGCTTTTAATCGATTTTTCACATTAAAAAAAATACGCACTACAAATGGAGAAAGAAAAAGAAATTATTTTTCAGGTGTGATATGTTTGTTACCTGCCGTTGATAAACTGACGTCTCTAAAAATACTTGGTAGTATGAGTGAACAGAACTTCTTTCTAGCCTACTTTCCGAAGGAAAGGTATGCTGATGATATCACTCTCCTGCCTTGTGAGTCACTCCCTTCCCCTTTCAATATTTGAACTCCTAAACCGAATTTCACCAATCTCGGTACACGAATACTACCACGTAAGGACACCTGACTTTTTATAGTTTTCGACCACGCCGGGGGCATACTTTCAAAATAGCGGCCATTTTAAAATTTAGGGCGATGTGTCATATGTCGGAAACCATTCAACCGATTTTAACCAAAGTTTGTATGCTGACAGCGCAAGTTGTAAGTATTAAATTCAGAGGGAAATATTGTGTTGGTCCGCCATTTTGTAAGATAGCGCTACATGACAAATAAAGCTTTTACGTTATATCTCGAAAACTACTCGACCTATTTTCGCCAAATTTGGTATGTAAGTAAAACTATGATTGGCCACGTAAATGTCAGCAATTTAATTTAATTAGACGCATGTTTTAGAAATGACGGCCATACAAATATTTTAGGTTTATTTTGTAATACTACCACAGTGTTTGATCGATTTCAAACAAATTTTATACCCTGACAGTATCTATTACAATCATCATAGAAGAAAAAACAACCACTTTTGTGTGCCATTTTGGAAGATAGCGCCACATGTAAAAATAAATATTTTACATGACATCTCAAAAACTGCTGAACCAATTTTCGCCAAATTTGGCTCATAATAAATACTATGATAGGCAAGGTAAATATGAGTAATTTAACTTTATTAATTTCTTATTTTCAAAATAGCGTCCATACAAATATTTTAGGTTTATTTGGTATAACTACCATACCATTTGACCAGTTTCAACCAAATATTGTACCCTCACAGTATCTATTACAAGCATCAAATAAGCAAAAAAAAAAAAAAACTTTTGTATTTTCTCGGGAAACAATTCACAGATTCCTACCAAATTCGACAATCAAGTAGTACTGCGGTAGGTTATCATAACTGTTATGTTTGAGGTATATCAGGCACATATTTTCATAATGGTGGTAATATAGGTTATAAAGCATAGTATGCTATATCCTGGAAAACATTTAATCAACTCCACATGTACTTTGTACGCAGGAAGCATATATAAGAAACATTACATGTGTCTACACGGAACATCTTTTGTCCTCCATTTTGTAAGATAGTGCCACGCGAATAAATTAAGTTTTTATGTAATACCTCTGCAAACAATTTTCCGATTCCTACCAAATATGGCAAACAAATAGTACTGCAATAAGTAACCTTAACTGATATATTTTAGACAATTTTTAAAAAGGAGGCCATATATATATATATATATATATATTATAGTTTTGTATGTTATATCGTCGAAACCATATAAGTAATTCAAACGAAACTTTGTATGATGGCTGTATATATTACAACAATAAAATGTGTACACACAAAATCTATTGTCCGCCATTTTATAAAATAGCATTCCTTGAAAAATTGGAATTATATGATCTCCGAAAAAACCTTCGATTTCTACCAAATTTGGCAAACAATTAGCACTATGGCCGGCTTTGTAAACTGTTAAATTCTGAGAGGGTCAGACATATATACTTTCAAAATGGCGGCCATATAAACATTTTAGCGCCAAATTTTTAATCTACGAAACTGTAAAACAAATTTAAACTTAATTTTGTATGCTGGCAGTATCAGTTATATCCATAAAAATTGTATATGCAAAGCTTTATTTCTACGCCATTTGGAAGATAACCCCATATGAAATTAATATTGTTTTTTTGCCGTATCTCGGGAAACAATCAACCAATTTCTTTCAAATTTGACGAATAAGTTGTACGGTGGTTGACTAAATTAATTTATGTTATAAGTATGTAAGTATCTTATTTTCTGAATGTCGCTTATACAAGCATTTTAGCTTGGTGTGCTATATCTACGAAACTATGTAACATATTTAAATTTAACTTTGTATATTTTATCTATGACAGTAATCGAATGTGCTAATATATAAACTTTTTGCTCTACATTTATGAAGAACGTCAAATAATCAATGGAGGTTTTATGCCATATCTCGAAGACTAATCAACCGATTTGCATACAGAGATCCTCCATTGCGTGATTTTTTTGCAAAGTAGTGTCAGGTAGTAAACTAAACATTTTGTCATATTTGTGAATTAATTCGATTAATTTCCACAAAATTTGCACACCTAAAGAAGGCCAAGTATAGTTATATAATTTAAATGGGGCCAGGCAATGATTTAAAAAATGGCGGCCATATAAATATCTTCATATGTTTGGCACTTCTATTTAACAATTTAACAATTTAAATAAAACTTGTTATGCTGACATGATCTATTATAAACAGATCCTCTATTTAAGCAATTTTATTAGATAGCCCCATTAAAAATAACAATGTTTTAATGCCATGTCTCGGAGACCAAGCAACCGATTTCCATCACATTTTTTTCACACCGTAGCCTTATAATGCGATGTAAACGTATGTGTTTTAGTGACCCAGATACTTATTTTCAAAATGATGACAGTGTAAATATTTCAGGTTAATGAATCCTATCATTCAAAACGTTAGACTGATTACATCCGAAGATGATGCTCCGAATCCTACCTCCGTGATGCAGTTGATTGCCAGATAGCTTAATTTTATGATTTTTTCCTAACTCGAATCCCGGGTAATTCACTCGTGTATTTTTATTGTGTTTGTAATGTTTCACATGTTACTGGTTTCATATTTAATGATATTGCTGTCAATGAGACGTCAACGCCTTCCTACCATATAAGCTTTCAAGAAATTCACTACAATTTATTTGCACCCATGTAGAGGAAAGTAGGCTCATTAGTTATCAGTAATTTCTTGTTATTATTGAATCTCTGAAAACTGGCGGCTGAAGTAAGCGACATACTTAATAAACATCGTAAGACGCATAATTTCTAAGTATTTTAATTATTCAAATGTGTAGCGAAGTGTTTATAAACAAAAATGTAATCTTAATACTTGACCAAAAAACAAAAAATATTTACCAACACTTTATATAAATATGTTGAAATTATTTAACTGTGTAAGGAAAACGAAATTTATACTATTGCATAGGGTCCACTTATTTCTTACGTTACCATTTATTGCGTGAGCGATTTGTGGCTACATTAATGTGTCAGTTAAAAGTAGCATCTCAAGGTGCCTTATAAAGTGACATTGCGTTAGTTATTAAATTAAAGTGTATTCGCGTGAACTTCGCACTTTCTGAATCAAACCTTTGAAAAATCCCCTTATGTACGACGTGTTTGGTTGTCTCCTAAGTACGACGTGTACAACAATCGTTTTATAGAACTTCCGTTAACATAAAATAATTATATGTTTTGTTAAATCAAACTTTTACTTATATTGATTCTATAAATTATATTTCACTTATAATTAATTTAAATAAACTCAAAAAAAATTTTGTGTATCGGTAATGTCTCGTAAGAAATAGTTCTCATGCAAAATATTATCAAAATGAGTGCGCAAAAATGCTGTGCGTTGTACCTTTGGTGTAAACTTCCAGAGTTAATTATTCTTCGATTGCATAAGGCGGAGGAATAGCCCGAACAGGGCTTCAGAATAGTCGGAAGTATCGGTAAATGGGCTATAATTCTGGAATGAGCCCGGGCCTATCAGTGGAGTGGGAAATCTCCACAGTACTTCCAAGGTGATTTTATTCAGAACACACGGTGGTTGTTTGCGTCACGGTGACCGGATTGCACAGCAGTTGGCGTGCGACGCATGCGCAGTTCGCTTGCCAGCAGGGGCCACGAAGTTCCAGCCTGCATCTCTCCCCTTTGCCAACTTGCCAGCGTCACAGAGTAGATGAGCATACAGAGGCGAAATAGCGTGTCGGTTCCTTTCACGTGGGCGCATCCGTCCGCTGATTGGCTGCGCGACTTTTTGGGAAACTGGGTCTTGTGTCTTGATTGGCTACTAAGCGTGCTACGAAAAGCTTCCTGTTGGCACGGCTGCCGGCTGGCAATATAGTTACCATGGCGCTGATTGCCGAGTATCGTTCCCGACATGTTGCTGGTCGGCGACGCCATATTGCTGGCGTGTGCGGCTGCGACTTCGGGTAATAAGCGACTATCTCACCTCTCGTGTACTGAAGTACTGTTTTGTCTCCGTACTGCGCACTTACCGGGCGTTCCACAAACTGGTAATGCATCACGAGCTCATTTACTGATGAGGGCCGAGGTGGTATAGTGGTCAGACTACTCGCCTCCCACCTAAGCGAACCTGGTTCGATTCCGGGCGGGGTCGCTCCCTGTATTTTCACAAGTGGGAATCTTGCCGGACGATGCCGCTGGTCGACGCGTTTTCTCGGGGATCCCCTATTTCCCCCGTCCTTGCATTCCGGCGCTGTTCCATTCTCACCTTGCTTCACTCTCATCGGCTCTCAAGACCTCGATGTTAAGGGCCGCTCAAATCTCTCCGCTCCACTCCACAACATTCCCACTTTTACTGGTCATCCGTTTTCTATTGTGAGCCCACATTATTTTAAGTTGAAACACGGGATATATATGTACTTATGTACAAACTATTAAAAAATACATCAGTGAAACCATTTACACAGCATTAAGTGACTGAATTTCACTGATATGTGAACAGAGTGACGATTCTTTTGTTACAACACGGACCTTTGCAAATAAAAAAAATTGGACTATTTTTTGTTAAGATACCATTGGTAATCCACTTTGTTAGGCCTTTGAAAATAGCATCAATCGTAAGCGCTGGTGGTAACACTTAACTTTGTAAATTTCACCGTGTTTGATTTGTAGCACTGCTGAACATTTTTTCACATCCATATCACACCAAGTACTTTAAATACATATTTATTGACTCAAATTACTAATCGAACATATATAATGTGTGTATCACTTTTCATTTTACTTTAAATTATAATAAATCTTTGCTTTTACAGTGCGCCCCTAATGTTGTTAGTGACTGAAAATGTGTCCGGTCCGGGTCCATTACTGCATATGCTATAATACATGCTTCATCGGCGCAACAGTCACCGTGAACTATCCTACTAAACGCACCGTAGTCACATATGAGTGAGTGAGCAGTGAAATATACTTTCACCGGCTGATGCGTCAACAAGGAGATGACCCAACACGAGTCTGTCCCCGGAAGAGGAAAATTCCGTATATAGAATGTCCTATAGGTGCATAGAGGACCCAGCTGGAACCAGCCACCAAGTGCAGTTGATTTTATGCTGCTCAAGAGAAACTGACGGTGAATAATTGCTGTCTCTTATAAACTGCAAGCGTCTCGGCAAAAAAACATTTTGAATGCCAGCGCAAACGAAAGTTAATAGAAGTCGTGTAAAATCGTCTTTGGTTCCACGGTAGCCTGTCGCCGCTCAGGTATCCCTCGTGACAGGGATTTCACGGAAGGAGAATACAGACCGTGTTATTTAAGGAGCGTGGCGATCAATTTTCAGATTTCTCAGGGTGCTCCCATGTATTCCCTGTCTTCATTGATCCACTGCAGCACCCGCATACGGTCTCACTTCACCAATCTTCAGGCTAGGCAGAAACGACTTGTCTGTCTTTCATTCTAACCGGATGACGCAGTCGGTTTGACTTCACATTTGTAAATTTGTATGTTCCCATAAGGGTGGGCTTATAAAATATTCGCTTCTACTTTATTCTCCAATTACCACTTCAGCAAGAAAAAGCAAATCTGCTTAGGTATCATGAGTGAAAAAAGTCGGAAAAGATAAACTTTAAAAACAAATTGTGATTAAATGAAAACTTTTAAAGAACTCACAAAAATTAATTTAAGAAATGTACAAATGTATTATTAATTACTGTTTCCTTATAAGTAAGCACCTGGAAAATTCAAGGACTCGTTTGGAAACGAGCTAGACTTCACAATCCTTTGTGTTCTCGAGTCTTAGTTACAGTTGATCATTTGCTGATGCCCCAGTTTCCACCCAGAGCCTGATTAGGATCTTTAGAGGCTCTAAGCACTTAGAATTTTGGTGCCCCCATACGTATAATTCAAAATGTAAACAGTAATACGTAAATTAAAATCGAATGTTTATAAATACACACTGCCCTCTAAAATAATTTTATGAATTTCAGAATGAGTAAATCTTGTTGTTATACTTTGTTGTTGCGCTGAACTTGTGACGCACGTGTAAGTGAAACCACCGAAGCTCAGCTTAGATATTATTGTTTTAAGTATTCGGACGTGAAATGCTTTCAAATGCCATTCGTAAGTGCACGTGGTTCGTACACGTCGAGCGTTTCTTTACTGAAGCTCTCTGCTCACCATGTGGTATAAGCCTATAGGGCGGCAACCCCGACAAATGAATGCGCGTTGGCGGCCCGAAGGGCGGGACAGAGAGACGCCGTTGGGAGCGTAGGTAGCCACCCCTGTTGCGTCCGGGACAGGGAGATATGTGCAGCGTCATGCCCCGGGAGGGGGCAGGGGTTCGGAGGAAGCAACCCCCGGATGGCCGACGTACAAGCTGGCGTGTCATCTCTATTCACCGGCGGTCGCTCCGGCTCGAAGAGTCAATCAACGCGAACAGTCGGAGAGACAACCCAACGCCGCATGAATACGCAGTCAGGAAATATTTGTGCCTGGTACATAACTTTTTATTTTTTTTACATAGTTACAAACTTCTCCCGATTCACAAACCTAACCCGTCCTGAATCTACTCGTCTTGAGTAATGATACAACATCTGCGGCGTTACAAATGTTCGGTAAACAGCTGATATCGCCGGTCACGGTTCGCTGTAGCTGGAGACCTGAAAAATTCGCGGATTCATTTCGGGACAAGCTAGAATTCGAAACACGTGTGCTTATAACACTTCAGCCATTGGTCCACACGGTGTGTTTGACTCCTCCTGGAGAAGGCTGGCCCAACCGTCGCCTTCTACTATGGCAGCAGACAACCAATGTGCTGTTGATATCGGCCTATTTGTACATAAAACTGGAGAGTCTAGCCTGCGGGTCATTGAACTCACGGATTTTTCTGGTCTCTAACTATAGCGCTTTGAAATACATTCTAAAAATTGCTGAATAAATCAGTGTTTTTTTAAATATAGGCACAGCAATGAATGGTGGGTTGATGTCGTTTTAACACTTTCAAAACTATGCCCGTATGCTATAGGGGCTATCATTTATTTATTTTCCCTTTATTATAAAACGTTATGCTTTAATATACCTGATCGATGTTATTTTGAAGTTTGGTAAGCAAGGAGCAGAACGTGGAAAATATTTACCTGGAAAATAACCACAGCTGAAAAAAAAACCGCTCGACCGTAAAATACGTGAATTAGTTTGATAAAACGATGAATACGATTTCTTCAGTTCGCTGTTATAGGTGGACGTGAATACGGCCAAGTTCTTGGATATAGCAGGGAAGTAACGACCTTCCATCGCACACCTGATGAGCTCTCTATGGACAAGTGAACAAAAGACGTGGGGAAAACAGTAAGCCCCTACGTAGCAGCCAGTGAAATGTTGAGCTCTTCACAAAGGCACATAGTGGTGTAGTGGTTAGACAACTCTCCTCCCATCAAGGCAACCCGGGTTCGATTCCCGGCGGAGTCGTCTCCGGATTTTTCTCATGTGGGAATCGTGCCGGACGATACCGCTGGTAGGCGGGTTTTCTCAGGGATCTCCCGTGTCCCCCGCCCTTGCATTCCGGCGCTGCTTCATAATCATCTCGCTTCACCCTCATCGGCTCTCGAGACCTCGATGTTAAGAGCCGACCCAATTCTCTTCACTTACTCACTCGCTTGCTGCACGGGATAATTTCGTTACGGTGTTCCGCCGAGTAATGAAAGTGTTTTTTAGTTTTCGTAGCCCTGTATTAAGGTGCTATAAGTGTTGTGAAGGTTCCTTTGATGCGGGCGTACCTATTACCTGATTGGCTGCACGAGGCTCTGGGGACCTTGCATCTGCCAGTAGGCGAGTAGGTCCATAAACTAAAGATGAGGTAGAGCGATCTCGGTGGCTGCGCACAACCAGTCTCCGTGCGCCAACATTGAACTGTTTTTCTGCCAATAAGACTTGCAAACACGGCGTGGATTGTATTTGAGATTATAAAACTGTTTAGTAAACAAGCGCTTTGAGATGTTTGTATAATTCATCTAACCAATTTGTAATGCAGTTGCTTGTCTTTTGAAAATTAAGATATAAGCGAACACGTTCATCACCGTTGACCATGTGACTTTGACAGTTGGGTTCGTTTGGGGTAGGTCAGTGTTGGCTATATGCGCAGAAGACTAATAAGCGGTCTCCCTCATCTTCAGCGTATGATTAGGTTGCCAGGCGCTTCTCGTCGTTGCTCGGCAGTGACGCCATTTTGCTGGAGCGTGCAGCTGTAGTTGGCGGCATTAGCGTCTGTCTGATGGCAACTTCAGCCGCGTTAACATGGCTTCGCCGGGAATCGAACCCGACTCGCCATGGTGTTAGGCGAGTGGTCTGACCGCTTCACCACCGGCGAGATCATTAACAAAGATGTCACCTACGTCACATCGGTGTACGCGGTCCTCATTGGCTGTGCTCCCTATGCCGTCACTCTGGTGTGGCAATGAGTCTGGCTGGAGCAGTGATGGTTCGAGGCCGCGATTTCCGGCGTGGCTTATCACCGGATAACCGAGTCATCGGGTGGTTTGGAGCCCATTATGCGTTTCCGGTATTTTATGACTTTTGTGTATATGGTTGAAACGTAAAAGATTTACTACAATTTGTTTTTACCTAGTAGTACTACACAATTCTCGAAAATTGTTTCTGCTGCCCTGCAGACACAAAACATTGTTTTTTTTTTTATTTTTTTTTGTGATACAAGTTAGTCCTAATACTTTATTTCGATGTGAATTACACATATAAAATTATTATTAATCTGTTAAACATAATTTATACGTACGTCGTTTTAGTTTATTCTATAAGATCGCTGCTAGGTATTTGATAGAATATTGGCTTTCACTAGATTTCTAACAAAAACAATACAACTAAGGCGAAGCTCAAACTAAACTCTCTATCTTGTTTGTTATAATTGTGTGTACGCACCCTACAATCGTCTCTTCCCCCCACCCCTCCCTCCGGACATTCATCATTCTGACAAATTTAAACTTCTGAGATAACGTCGGTTTTTCAATTGTGCGCAATGTCGGATCAGTACTCGGAACCATGTAATATTAGATAAATTCTCCGCGCTCTAGAATTCTGTCACTCAAAAGTCAATGCCATACTCCTGAAAAAAAAAAACAGATTTTTTTTTTTCTCTCCTCTTCGAGTTGAGCGCATTGTATAGCCGTCCCGAAGGAGGCTTCACAATCTAAATGAGCTTGTAAGCAGGGTCTAACGAACAGGCAAACAGAATGTCAGGTCGGAGATTGGTGCCGGTTGAAGTGGCCCGCCTAACTAGACANTTGTAAGCAGGGTCTAACGAACAGGCAAACAGAATGTCAGGTCGGAGATTGGTGCCGGTTGAAGTGGCCCGCCTAACTAGACACTCGCCAGACGATGTCAAGAGGGAGAGAGAGGGAGAGAGAACGTGTGTGGAGGGAGAGAGAGAGACGAAATGGCAGTAACGAGGTTTGACGAAGAACACCACCGCTGCCACTCCCTGGTACACTCCGCTCCGGAAAAAAAAAAAAAATTTGTACAGGTGCGTCTTCGATGAATCAAGTGTCGTTAACACGGGCACATTCAAATGAATAGTCCATTCACGGTTACTTCCAACATTTCTGAACCCTGCTAAAGATCTACTTGCAGGATATTCCTCCGCCTCACGCAAACAAAGTTTTAACGAGTTTGGAAAACTACACCTACGAGAGAACGCACAGCATTCGTGCGCACCCCGTGTAGTAATATTTTGCATAATAAATATTTCTTACTAGGCATTACCAACACACCTATTTTCTCACTGTTTTAAATAATATTAATTATAAATAAAATATTATAATTTATAGATGAAATACAACTTGTAGTTCAATTTAAAGAAGAATGAAGTATTTTTATGTTAACACAAGTATAAGACGCCTACGATTCATGGCATATTTAGAAAACGACCAAACACGCAATACATGGGGTGATTTTACGAAGGTTTGATTTAAAAAGTGTGAAGAAACCGCGATTTGACTACAGGTATATTTTACTTGTAAAAAAAAGTGAGGTAAAAGGATCTACTAAATCTAAGGATACCTTAAAAAAAGCACTTTTTCCTTTATTCTATCAGTAACTCTAGTATCAATAGGTCTAATACAGCCCATTATATATTTCATGTGTAAATCGAAATAATTATTATTTATATTGAAATATAGCTTATAAAATAATCAAACACGTCCTTGCGTCTTTTGTGGTTCTCCAACTTTCTTTCATTAGAAAAAAGTCTTTCTCCCTTCCCGTAATTCCATTAAGATGTGCAATACTTTAACACTCTAAAATAATTGTAAATATGTGGTTTGTAACTTTAAAACGTTTTACAAAAATAGTTTAGTAATAACGTAGAATTTTATGCATTTTTTTAAATGGAAAAAATGTATCACAGAACTAAAATTGATTGCATTTATATTTTTGCACTGAATTTGTATTCACAAATGCAGTTATACACTGTCCACGTTAAAATGAGCACTTTTGACAGCCCTGCTTAAGATCTACTTGTATGCACGTTGTGTATCCTTTCACCATGTGTAACATTAACATTCTGTGAAATTATCACAAAAGTAATTATTTAAAATATTTTCTAAATGCATAAACTTACACAAACTAAACAAAGTAAAAAAAAATAATTATATTTTTGTATTCACAGATGTTTACCTAAGTCTTAGACGTGGAACTATTTTCATCCGTGGTTACCAACTTTACTGGACGCATGCCAGTCATTGTGCATGTTGAAATATATGCTGGTAGGAGCAGTGACATTTTCCAAAAGTTGATTTCAGAAGTACTCATTTTACCGTGAGCAGCATTAAACATGTCCCTGCTTTACTAGGAAAAAATTTCGACTGGCCTGAAACAGGCCTTTCGAAATCGATGAGTAATTCGATGGCGTGGGAAAACTATTCCCCAAATAAAATTTAGTCTGTGACCTTGCAGGAACGAGAGAATTTGCCACGCCAAGTCCGTCGAAGACAAAGTGGCCGATGCGTTACGGGAAATCGTTCTTTTTTTTTTCTCGCCCTGGATAGTTGGATGCATTTCTCGCCAAATTCCCACCACTGCGATCCAGTTTCGATCCTCTGGTGTAAGGGGAACTTGTCGAACGCAACCAAAGTCCGGCGGGTTTTCTCTGGGTTCTTCCGTTTTCTGTCTCTTCCTGCTGTTGCATTTTTGCCGCTTCTCCATTTTTTACAGCGTAGCGGCTAGAACGCTCGCTTCCCAAGTCGAAGCGGGTTCGATTCCCGTAGTGGTCACTCCCGGTTTTCGGACATGAAAATTGTTGTTATAATATCATAATAACTAACTACTGCTGCCATCTAGTTAGTTTGTACTCTTTGGTTTGTCCTGNGAAAATTGTTGTTATAATATCATAATAACTAACTACTGCTGCCATCTAGTTAGTTTGTACTCTTTGGTTTGTCCTGTTTGGTTTGTACTCTTTGGTTCTTTGAATATATTCATTCAATAACTAGTCAGTAACTAGCACGTTTGTTTCATTTTAAAAATCGTGTCGGACGACGGCGCTAGTCGGCCGGATTTTCTCGGGGGTCTCCCGTTTCCTCCGCCCTTACCAGCCAGCGATAATCCATATCCACGTCGTTTCGCCCTCATCGGGTCTCAATACCTCGTTGTTCAGANGCCATCTAGTTAGTTTGTACTCTTTGGTTTGTCCTCTTTGGTTTGTACTCTTTGGTTCTTTGAATATATTCATTCAATAACTAGTCAGTAACTAGCACGTTTGTTTCATTTTAAAAATCGTGTCGGACGACGGCGCTAGTCGGCCGGATTTTCTCGGGGTCTCCCGTTTCCGCCGCCCTTACCAGCCAGCGATAATCCATATCCACGTCGTTTCGCCCTCATCGGGTCTCAATACCTCGTTGTTCAGANCCGCCCTTACCAGCCAGCGATAATCCATATCCACGTCGTTTCGCCCTCATCGGGTCTCAATACCTCGTTGTTCAGAGCCGCCCAAACGTCCTCACTACATTCACCCCATTTTGTACGCCAATTCGATTAAGTTCATCAGAGGTTGATGGACACCCTTACTTGGGTCTCTCTCATTCTCTGTCTAGACATAATGTGCCTCTACAAGAACTTGTCTTCTGAGTGGGTTACAATTCATTCAAACTTTTTTTTAATGCCATTATTAATACTGTTTACTTNTACAAGAACTTGTCTTCTGAGTGGGTTACAATTCATTCAAACTTTTTTTTAATGCCATTATTAATACTGTTTACTCGAACACACGGAAACAATTGTGCAGTTGTCACTGAAGTTTACCATGAAGTTTACTGCATATTTTTAATTTGAATAACAGATAACTTTAATATTGTAAACACTGATATCTAAGACGTTTTTTCCTGCAANACTGCATATTTTTAATTTGAATAACAGATAACTTTAATATTGTAAACACTGATATCTAAGACGTTTTTTCCTGCAATCTAATTTTTACATTAATGTTCGCTGACCGACTGCTTCAAGTCACTAACTTTTTGCATTTCACTAATTCACTAACCGGAAAATGCTAAGCAACTGAATTCACTGTGACACTTAGGTCACCGATTCAAGCAAGTGGCTTAAGAGTATGGAACGTTTAAACCACCCCTGTTCATGCCGGATAACTAATCGAAGGAGGGCGCATAAAAACATGAGCTGAAATTCGAAGCAAAGATCTCTCATGCTGTAAGTTAATTGTTGACGGGAATGTTCACCGGAGTAATATAGTAAGTTACAAAGTTTGTAAAAAGATATCCAAGCTTTACTGGGATCAACGCTTATTTCAACAAACCAGGTAATCATACACGTAATTATTGCGTCTGCAAAGCACTCGTCCCAGTGCAGCATCTTTTCAGATTTATTTTGTATATCACAGCGTATCATGGATTATTCGCCTGTGTTGAATCGAATATACCCTGAAGAGCCAGAAAAACTGGTACACCTGCCTAATATCGTGTAGGGCCCCCCGAGCACGCAGAAGTGCCGCAAGACGACGTGGCATGGACTCGACTAATGTCTGAAGATATGCAGGAGGCAATTCACACCATGAATCCTGCAGGGCAGTCCACAAATCCAATCTGCGCCAATTTGAGAAAGGGTTGCACGTCTGTCACGTTTAATGATTCCCGTCAGTCGTCGTTTGTCCCGTTCGATCACGATCTTTTTCCGGCCGCAGCGATGTCGAAGATATTATGTTTTACCGGATTCCCGATATTCACGGTACACTCGNTCTTTTTCCGGCCGCAGCGATGTCGAAGATATTATGTTTTACCGGATTCCCGATATTCACGGTACACTCGTGAAAAGATCGTACGCGAACATCCAAATGTTGTCGCTACCTCGGAGATGCTATGTCCCAAGAGAGCACGCGGCTGATATTGACCGCGTTCAAACTCACTTAAATCTTGATAACCTGCCATTGTAGCAGCAGTAAGCGATTTAGCTGCCGACCGCATCACGTTACTCTGATTGGTTCCATACCTGTGTTATTACATACGGACGCCCATGCCAGTTTTTTTGGCTCATCAGTGTATCACAGTGAGAGGCGAGAGTTCCGTGAAAAATGCGTTTCAATAAATTCATTGACTCCAAACAGTGAAGTAAAAGTTGGTACTCCCCCGCAGCTATAACAGGTACCTCTCAAACAAGAGCCACAAAAAGAACATGGGTGCCATGTAATGCAGATAATAAGATCCGCACAGATTCACTTTAATTACCGCACAACTTCCCACCTAAGACAGTTTCATTTTTTTTTTTTTTTAATTTTGCTAATTCCTGGTGCTGAATTATACATCACAAATAAACCGAAAAGCTAGCCGCTGTGATTTATTTTACTTGCTAGATACTTTGTTGATGTTGCCTCCATTATACTGTTCGTGTTTGGTGACTCAGTAAACAAACCATTAGATTACGACGGCCGAATCACTACAGACTACGATAACTGAATCCGTCTTACTCCTTGCCGCCTCCTATTTCCAACCCTTCTTGAATACTATTTTAATATTCATAGCATGGTGTTTTATTTTGATTAACATACTGCTAACAAAATTCATTTTCTTCTAGTTGTTGCATATTACACAATTAAAACTGTAAGATGGACTGTGTGTTTTATTAATTATTAAGAAATACTGACTGTATCAGTTCAATAAAACATTCGCTTTGGACTTTTATTTTGTGCGCACGTAATAACAAACCCCTTATGATTCCTAAGGGGGCTAACAGACAAGCATACAACCTTTGTCACTGTATTCACAGCTCCTGCCTTAGATAGCCTCTTGACAATAGATTCATAGCACGCCACTGCCAAAAGAATATTCTCACTCGCGCGTAAGAAACAAAACAGATTAGTATAAATTGTTTCCGATTAATCACTCATGTTTAAAAGGGCACAGTTTGTTTTAATGAACCAGTTTCAAAAAACACATTTTTTTTAATATCTTTGCCAGGGCCAGTTTAAATATTGAACCTGAATATGTGAATCTTAAATCTTAAATCCAACCAGTTAAAGTCAAAACCAAATAAAAGTGCAGCCGAGCCAATAGTTTCATTCAGAAGAAAGCAGAGCAATTTATGTGATTGGAAAATGACTGTTAAGTTCGGTAAAACAAATTGCTTTTGACATTTGTTCGGCGCCACTTATTTATTGCGTACTTTACTCAAAACATACTACTATTAATTATACCATTTAAAATTTCCACATTTTGACTTTGTGTTAAAACTCCTCAAAGTATCAACATTGAGAAATCCCCCCAGAACCCGTGAAATTCGACCGTGAACAAGCGGAAACTGACTTAAAAGTGTTTGCCAGTGAATTCCATCGCTCATAGGGAACGGGTTCCCAATCCATCCCATTTGAATCGCCATTCCCCAAGCAGCTCACGAGCTCAATTTCCAGTGGGCGGCAGTTCCCTGATTGCGATCACTGCTTCAGAATCGCAGCGCTTAGACGTGATCACGGAACGACTATCTATGCATGGCCCTGTTAACGGACATAGCCTAGAGATGAGGTAGGCCGATCTCGCTGGCTGAGCACAACGAATCTCCGTGTCCCAACATTGAACTGCCTTTCTGACAACACGTCTAGCGAAAACGGCATGGCTTGGATTTCAGGTTAGAAAACTTATTTGTAAACAAATGTTTTGAGGTATAATTTATGCATCCTCTAGCCAATTTGTAGGGCCGTTTGATTTAAATTCAAATTTGGTAAAAGTATTTTATTCATATAATAGTGCTTGTCATGTTAAAATCAAGACATAAACAAACACTTTGATCGCTGCCGACCATGCGACTGTGACAGTTGTGTACGATTGAGGTAGGTCAGTGGTGGGTACATGCACAAGAGACAAATAAGCGGTGTACCTCATCTTTAGTCCATGGTAACGGACGCGAGTGCTTTGACAAGGGCAGGCTGATCTCACGCCTGCTGACGCATGNAGGGAAGTTACGTAGCACAGCAGCGTTACACCGGAAACGACGAATTTTTTTTTTCCTCTCTCTCTCCCCAGCATCGTATTCCGCGAAGAGTGATTAGAACCGAACGCGCGAGGCAAGGAAGTCGTGTTAACGACCAGCGTTGACCAGTTTGGTCAGTCGCAAAAACTGACGATGAAACCCGCTGTTCAAGGGTGGTGAAGGAAGAGAACCCTGTAACAGTTCAAAACTACGTAGAGGGGTGGCAAACACTTTCGCTGCAATTTGATGCCGTTGTTAGAGCAGTAGTTGTTTTGAATCTTCAGAATTATGGAAATTTACTGGCGCCAACAAATTAGCCAGATCTCTTCGTACAGTAATGAATATGGCAAAATTTATTCCTTCATTTGAAAATACAAATTTATTTCCTTAAGTGTACGGAATGAGCTTCATAACTTCATGTTAATTTAACCGATATTGAGCAACACCAATTCCATAAATAAAATTAATTTTTTTCTTGTCTTTATGTTTTTTTTTTAATGGTTGTTTGGAAAACAGTTACGGTGTCGTTACGAGATCGTTGAACTAACCATCAACAAATGAAACAAAACAATTACATGCATTATTCCCAGAGATATAACTACACTGACAAAAAAATTCACACTTGTATTTTCAGTGCACAGAAAGTGATTTTTGTTGGGTTCCCTTCTCTTTTTAATAGCCTTAAAAATAAGTTAATTATTTATTTCACATATCCTCGAAATCTGGGTCTCTGTGAGTAATTAAACTCACCTGTATTTCCCCACCAGCTGTTCAGTCTATACGATGTACTGCATAAAAATCAATGCGTTTTTTTTTTCTAAAACGGGTGAAAAATTACTTATTTTCAATGTAAGTGACATACCCATCAACAGCAGTTAACTTTCGCGAATTTGAATCCGTAACATCAGATTCAATGTAAGGCCACAGAAAAATATAAATTTGTACTTGTAACTAAAATATACGCCTGTAGACCCGCAATACCATGTTATGTAAATCCACAGTAGGTCCCGTTTATTCATTTATAAGAAAATCAATTTCGCGGCCAGTGGAAAATATTTGCGTCGCCGTAAAGGTTCACAACACACTATAAAAATCCATTCAACGTTCACACTAGCAAAACATTGCTTTAATTGAAAGAGAAGTTTAGGGAAACATAGGTTTACTTTCAATAAATATATTCTTTATAAGTTTTTGTTTTATGGCAATATTACCTCCATGTATAGCCAATAAATAAACATTATTTGAAATTTTTTTTTAAAGTAAAGAAGAATCACTTTGTACCAAAGGTAATAACAGTTTAATGATATTAATGGTACGCAACTGTTGTCCCGATGCAAACAGTCATAAACCAACAATAAATTATGCAGTGATGAAACTGCAACTGAGACAATGAATGTGCAGTCATCCTCCAAAATTTTAATGTCATTCTGGAGTGCAGTGATTCTTCAAAACACTGACCTCGATTCTTCCCAAGAGTTGACATATTCTGGCCCATGTTACTCCTTGACATAATATATATACCAAAACCAATCTGATCACGACAAACCATAGTGGTCGTAAGGTAAAGGGAGTTAAGGTTTGTGGGATCAAGTCTCAGAGCCGTCCTAAAATTTTTTTAGTGAATATGGTTATGAAATATTTGCTACTTCTTTCTTATTTACAAATTACTGTTGTTTTTAAGTGCGCAAATTTTCTTTACAGCGTAACTCTGGCATTACGTTGAGGACTTCTACTGAACTATCGCAGGGGGCCGCGGTTGCTGAGCGGTTACCCTGCTCGCCTCCCACCAAGGCGAACCGGGTTCAATTCCCGGCCGGGTCACTCCCGGATTATCGCACGTGGGAATCGTGCCGGACGAGTCCGCTGGTCGGCGGGTTTTCTCGGGGATCTCCCTTTTACTACGCCATTTCACTCCGTCTTTGCCCCATACCCATCTCAATCACCCTTATAGACTCTCAAGACCTCACTGTTAAGAGCCGGCCAATTCTCTTCTCCCACTGAACTATTTTAACGACAGTGCAAGGTTATCATAACCATTACTCTATAGATCAAACAAAAGCTGTGTTCGTGGCAAGCCCATTTTGGAATGGTTCATATTTAAACAAATTTTTATTTGTGGCAAAAAATTGTTCCTTGCAACAAAGAAAGCGTTTTTACAGTGATAAACAGAAGACAGTAGGTCCTGTGTGTCGATCATTTTTGAGAATTACACCCCTTTCATTGGGTTATTGAAGGCGTAGGCCTACGGTTTCTTATCTGACCTGCGTTTGACGAATTTTGGTAACTCTTGCTGAGACAGAATGCTGCGGTTTATTACTTCTGATATAACATACTTACTCAACCCGATTAAACCGTGTGTCCGTGATCGAAGCCGTGTTTCACATGAAGGGCATTTATGGTCGGCGTTGTACATAACAAGGACTCAGTGGCCGATGTATTGAGCGTCTTCCTCGTGGTAGATCAGGGCTTTTGAAGTTCCAGCATTTCTCGTATGTGAATGGTTATTGTTGACATCAATGAACATGCTGTACCTCGTTCACTAGTTGCGATAAACGCAGTTCAGCGTTCATAAAAAAAAGTAATAATTATTATTTTTTTATTAGCAAAATCCACTCTTAACGTTCGTTGACACGGTTCAGTTAGGTTTACAGTAAATCAGCGTTGATCACCGGCAAACCTTTAAAACTGGACAGACTCACTGCCTTCAGAAACTCAGTTTGCGCCGATTGAGTTTAAATTTTTCACTGTTTCGGTTTAATAATTTTGGGTCCGCGCTTAGTAAGTTTACCTGCGCGGTACAATTTTTAAGGCATGGTACACCCTTGGTTCAGTTTTGCCCCGAACCAGTAGAGTCTGCACTTCTTTAATCCATGGGCTACTGCGGGATTCTAAGGAAGCCTGTGTTCCCCAAACGAAATTTATGGTTTGGTCAAGGGAACTTTTTTTTTTATCCCCTCCACACAGTTTCGCTGAAGCGAAGAGTTCAAACAAACATCCCGCGGCGTTGTATTTCAGTTACGCAGCCCCTACCCTCCCCCCCTTTCAACCAACGCCAGGATCCAGGCTCGCAATAATATGTCAGGTTCACAAATAATCTGGGGTAGACACCTAACGCACGCACACACGCGGAATGATTATTTTGACTTGGCGCCAAGGTGACGAACGTCGTTTGCTCCCGAGTGATTCAAGCGCAGGATGTTGACATTGGACCAGCGGCAAGCCATCTCCCGCCATCCCCTCCCCCCCTTATAACCCACGTTTCCTCACACTCTCTCCCTAAGTTAACTGTATTCAGTGTAAGCTGTCTCGCGCCCTTGTATTAAGTCGCGTTTGTTTGCAATGGGGTGGAGAGATTTGGGTGACTCTTTAACGTCGAGGTCTTGAGAGCTCAGTATGAAGCAGCGCCGGAATGCAAGGGCGGGGGAAACGGGAGATCCCCGAGAAAACCCGCCGACCAGTGGCACAATTCCCACTTGCGAAAATCCGGGGAGCGACCCCACTCGGAATCGAACCCGGTTCGCCTTTATGGGAGGTGAGTAGTCCAAACACTACACCACCGCGGCACCCCACGCGTTCATTTGAAACAATCCTGTCAATATCGAAATTATTTGCTATCGTATTTCTAACGCTAGGCTCATAAAGTAAAATAACAATATTTCAGTAAAAGTAGCAACTTCTAAGTGTATATGTGTGTGTGTGTGTGTGTGTGTGTGTAAGGGGGATATATTCCAGGGAAAAATTGCTAGGATAGTGCCAACCTTACATTAAACAAGATTTTCGTTTAAATCATTTTCTTGAACGCAAATAAATTTATCAAGCTTTGTTTCGAATTATTTTAAATTACTGCACACGTCAATGTAGTTTAAAAACTATAAATAAGTTTGTTTCTTTTAAATACACACAGTATTTACCAAATACACCTTTTAAGTAATTAGGTAAATTAATTATACTTTATGATATCATAGTAATTTTGTACCATCAGTTCATATTATATACGTCTGAGAACGCGACATAAACTACCAGGGAGGGTTAAAAATTAAATTTAATGTAGGCCTTGTTTATTTCGTAAATACTCCATAGAATTCCGCGGACGTCTGACAGTCACAAACGTGCATTTCTATTAATAAGTGTGTGCAAATTTACAGCAAAAAAAAAACTCCCGAAAAAAAAAAATCTAAAATGTTTGGTAACGAAAACTATGCGATTGCAGAGCACAAACTACCAACAATTGCCTACCACGCAGGAGCAGCATAAACCACGAGAACATATGTAAATGATTACGTCACGCAACGTGGATAAACGGTGACCTTGACACCCTAGTTGACTCCGTTTCGGAAACATACGTGTCAGGCTGTGAGGCAGAGCAATTTGTGACCCGCCCTCGAAATTGTCCGCCCAGTGCAAAAAAAAATAATAAACAAGCAGCTGCAGTATATTCGAGGCGCGCTGGTGTAGACTGTGCGCATACACAGTTAGGAATATTTCCGTTCCTATAAATTAGGTGTTCTTGTAAAACTAGATACTTCAGGATATTCACGACATTGCATATCTATTAGGAATATTTCCGTTCCTATAAATTAGGTGTTCTTGTAAAACTAGATACTTCAGGATATTCACGACATTGCATATCTATGGTATTGTTCATTTGCACGAACGTGACTTAGCGTAGGCAGTGACATTACAATGAAGGGCAATACAATGATACATATACCTAGGCTGGTGAAAATGTCGTGAGTAAATGTTAGTACAAGAAAGGATCCAGACACGTTTTCATTTATGTCAAGTTTGATACTAGATCACAGTTTATAAGAGACACCCTCAAGGACTTTTGAGTCAGTAAACAAAACTCCAAGGAAAACAGTACCGAATCACGTGATACCGGTTCGGGTGTAGAACCCATCACTCACTGGGACAACAGCCATGTGTTCACTTCGCTACGAGACGTACGGAGCGCCAGTGTTATCACCGGTGAGTTGAGTTGAGTCGAGAGATTTGGGCGGCTCTTACAGTTAGGTCTTGAGAGCCGAAGAGAGTCGGAATGCAAAGGCGGGGGAAAACGGGAGATCCCCGAGAAAACCCGCTGACCAGCGGTATCGCCCGGCACGATTCCCACTTGCGAAAATCCGGGAGTGGCCTGGCCGGCGATTGGATCCGGTTCGCCTTGGTGGGAGGCGAGCAGTCTAACCGCTCAGCCACCGCGACCCCATGTACCACCAATGCACAAATTGAAGAGTTGGTTCCACTGTGTGATGACACATCAAAAGAGGCACCTGAGGATTTTTTTTAATTAGATACCTGGAATCGGCCGTAGTAGAATACTACTGTGTTAAAATAGTGAGGTTTTCAAATGAATGTTTTATTCTAAGTGTAGCCTTTTTGTTTAGATGTTGTCATTAAAATTTTGTCTTTTTTAGTGCTAAAACCAATTTATGCCTCCTTTGTGNGTAGCCTTTTTGTTTAGATGTTGTCATTAAAATTTTGTCTTTTTTAGTGCTAAAACCAATTTATGCCTCCTTTGTGCCAGATTATTTTTAATTGTTTTACTATTAAGCGCCACTCATTAATTCCAGGGGCATATGCATGCACGTGTAAAGAGTTCGACGAAAATGTAGTCGTATATATGTAGTTCCCGAACGATGAAGATATTTGTTGCGCCTTGGATGACGTTACAAAATATTATATCAGAAGTANGTATATATGTAGTTCCCGAACGATGAAGATATTTGTTGCGCCTTGGATGACGTTACAAAATATTATATCAGAAGTAACATTTTCTGATTATCATCAGTCAGATAATCTTAATTCGCATTGCGGGAGTGAAAGAATAACGCTGTCAGCGAATGTTTGTAATGGGAAGTCTGAAATATANATAATCTTAATTCGCATTGCGGGAGTGAAAGAATAACGCTGTCAGCGAATGTTTGTAATGGGAAGTCTGAAATATACGGGGTTGCTTCGTTGCACGGAAAACAACCGGGTGCTAGAAACCACACACAGCATCCTGATGTGTATCAATCGATCTGCTAATGAGGCGGAGCCAACTAGGCGATTCTTCTCAGGCGACTCGCTTCTAATGGAAATACTCGCCAGCTGACACGGTTCTTTAGCTTCCACAGTGGTTCTTTCTTTCATTTTCGATTGTCTTTTTTTTTTCTCTCGCTCTCTCAGTTCAATGGCGGCTTTGGGGACGAGCCGTCCGTTCGTTACGGGCCATCCAGCTTCTAAATGGATCCTCAGACGATATGTTTCGTGCGAAGAGGGGGAGGGAATTCAGTGAATGCATTCAACAAAGAATCTCTCTGCGCTGTACAAACAAAAGCTTTATTAGAATCCCGCGCATTTTTATCTTGAAAAGAATGCTTATTTCGAGGGACTGAAATTATTATTAATCACCTTTTATTGAAATAACTGACTTGTAACGTCTGCTGGCGGGATATCGAATATACCTACTATCCTTTTTTTAACCTTGGAACAGTAGCCATTGCTAAGGCGCGCACTACTGTAGTTTAGAAAAAACCTATGTACACACTGTAAAACCTCTTTCTTGGCCGCAACACGTAATTTGTTGCCACAAAGAAATGTTTTTTTTTAAAGAACCACTGCAAAGTAGGTTTGCCACAAACACATTTTTTGTTTGATCTTTGTAGTAATGACTACGATAATCATGCATTGTCTTTACAATTGTTCAGCAGACGTCTTTGTGGTAATTTCAGTTAAACTGTGAAGAATATTAGTGCTCTAAAGAACAAGCGTGATTAGTAAATGAGAGATACGTAACAAATCTTTCAAAATTTTATTCCCTAAAAAAAAAAATTTACTGAGGTTGGCCACGAGACACGAACCCGCGGCCCCAGAGTTACTAGTCTAGTGCTCTTCACCGCACGAGCACTTTACCTCTAATTACTTTTGATATGTTAGATTATGGCGGTAGTAAGTTAACATGTTCGACATTATAACGTCACCTCTTGGGTAGAACTGACTTGAGTGATTCAGAAAATAACTGCACTTCAGAGTGGCATTAAACGTCTGCAGGAGGTCTGTACATTTTCTCAGTTGCAGTTTCGCAACTGCAGAATATATTGGTTTCAGAATGTTTGCTCGTGATAAAATTACGTACTGAAAACTACAGTGAACGACAGAAAACCTTTAATATCGCTAAACCATTACCTTTGATACAAAATAATACATCTTTAATGTTAACAAAAGCAGCTCAAAGCATGTTTATATCTCTGCTATAAAGGAAGGTAATGTTGCCATAAAACAAAAACGCTTCAAGAAAATATTTATTAACAGCAAACCTATGTTTCTGCAACCTTTTCTTTGAATTAAAGCAATATTGTGCTGCTGTACACAAAACAGTCTCAAAGAAATGATTTTCTTTCCATACAGAAAACTTTGTAAGGTTTTTTTTAGAGTGCAAAATTCAATGTATTAGGTGAAATGTTCCCAGTAGTTTTATTTCCTGTTACAGTTCGACAAAATTATTCTCACTCCTTTTTTAAGATTTTTTTCTTTATTAAGATACTTGTAATGGTTTTAACTTATCTTGGCCATCAATAAATGCCATATAATAAATAACTGACGCCACGTAATATTTCATTGCGGCACCACCGTGGTCGGAATAGAGTTATACATCACAAGAACGGATTAATTTTCTTTACGGACGAAAACTAACACGCAATGTTCCCTGCTGCGTCGGTTGCGAGATTTGACGTGGTCCTTTTTCCAAGTTCCGGAAATCGCTCATTTTCGAAATCCTTTTGTCGCGTTTAAACACCTGTTACATCAAAAGAAAGATCTAGCGCTTTCTTTTCACGTAACGAAACGAAGTATGACTNTGTCGCGTTTAAACACCTGTTACATCAAAAGAAAGATCTAGCGCTTTCTTTTCACGTAACGAAACGAAGTATGACTAATTTCTTTAAAATTTAAAACGGTAATTTTGAGGAAGGAACTCTTTANCTTTTCACGTAACGAAACGAAGTATGACTAATTTCTTTAAAATTTAAAACGGTAATTTTGAGGAAGGAACTCTTTAACATTACGAATCGAGTAGGAAAGAGTCGTCACTCACGCGTTTGTTCGTCAGGACAGTTAATTTTATCGACAANTTTAACATTACGAATCGAGTAGGAAAGAGTCGTCACTCACGCGTTTGTTCGTCAGGACAGTTAATTTTATCGACAACGGAACACGCGAAAAGCAAAGACAGGAATATCTATCCAATGTATCATAAGTTTTAGTTGAGTGCCTTGGAGCGGGATTAATTTTTGCGTGAGTTAAAAAAAAAATNATCTATCCAATGTATCATAAGTTTTAGTTGAGTGCCTTGGAGCGGGATTAATTTTTGCGTGAGTTAAAAAAAAAATCCATACGTTTGCAAACTTGACAGATAAAAATAAAATCGTCTGGAAACAAGCTTTCACGGAATTTTCATAACGTTACCCTGTAAAGGGCTTGGTTTTACTATAGGTAAAGCGAGCACTTATTTTGAAAGCCGTCTCATTTGGAATAATAGTCAATAAACCNTAGCCTTTTTGTTTAGATGTTGTCATTAAAATTTTGTCTTTTTTAGTGCTAAAACCAATTTATGCCTCCTTTGTGGCAGATTATTTTTTATTGTTTTACTATTAAGCGCCACTCATTAATTCTAGGGGCATATGCATGCACGTGTAAAGAGTTCGACGAAAATGTAGTTGTATATATGTAGTTCCCGAACGATGAAGATATTTGTTGCGCCTTGGATGACGTTACAAAATATTATATCAGAAGTAACATTTTCTGATTATCATCAGTCAGATAATCTTAATTCGCATTGCGGGAGTGAAAGAATAACGCTGTCAGCGAATGTTTGTAATGGGAAGTCTGAAATATGCGGGGTTGCTTCGTTGCACGGAAAACAACCGGGTGCTAGAAACCACACACAGCATCCTGATGTGTATCAATCGATCTGCTAATGAGGCGGAGCCAACTAGGCGATTCTTCTCAGGCGACTCGCTTCTAATGGAAATACTCGCCAGCTGACACGGTTCTTTAGCTTCCACAGTGGTTCTTTCTTTCATTTTCGATTGTCTTTTTTTTTTCTCTCGCTCTCTCAGTTCAATGGCGGCTTTGGGGACGAGCCGTCCGTTCGTTACGGGCCATCCAGCTTCTAAATGGATCCTCAGACGATATGTTTCGGGCGAAGAGGGGGAGGGAATTCAGTGAATGCATTCACAAAGAATCTCTCTGCGCTGTACAAACAAAAGCTTTATTAGAATCCCGCGCATTTTTATCTTGAAAAGAATGCTTATTTCGAGGGACTGAAATTATTATTAATCACCTTTTATTGAAATAACTGACTTGTAACGTCTGCTGGCGGGATATCGAATATACCTACTATCCTTTTTTTAACCTTGGAACAGTAGCCATTGCTAAGGCGCGCACTACTGTAGTTTAGAAAAAACCTATGTACACACTGTAAAACCTCTTTCTTGGCCGCAACACGTAATTTGTTGCCACAAAGAAATGTTTTTTTTAAAGAACCACTGCAAAGTAGGTTTTCCACAAACACATTTTTTGTTTGATCTTTGTAGTAATGACTACGATAATCATACATTGTCTTTACAATTGTTCAGCAGACGTCTTTGTGGTAATTTCAGTTAAACTGTGAAGAATATTAGTGCTCTAAAGAACAAGCGTGATTAGTAAATGAGAGATACGTAACAAATCTTTCAAAATTTTATTCCCTAAAAAAAAAAATTTACTGAGGTTGGCCACGAGACACGAACCCGCGGCCCCAGAGTTACTAGTCTAGTGCTCTTCACCGCACGAGCACTTTACCTCTAATTACTTTTGATATGTTAGATTATGGCGGTAGTAAGTTAACATGTTCGACATTATAACGTCACCTCTTGGGTAGAACTGAGTTGAGTGATTCAGAAAATAACTGCACTTCAGAGCGGCATTAAACGTCTGCAGGAGGTCTGTACATTTTCTCAGTTGCAGTTTCGCAACTGCAGAATATATTGGTTTCAGAATGTTTGCTCGTGATAAAATTACGTACTGAAAACTACAGTGAACGACAGAAAACCTTTAATATCGCTAAACCGTTACCTTTGATACAAATTAATACATCTTTACTGTTAACAAAAGCAGCTCAAAGCATGTTTATATCTCTGCTTTAAAGGAAGGTAATGTTGCCATAAAACAAAAACTCTTTAAGAAAATATTTATTAACAGGAAACCTATGTTTTCCTGCAACCTTTTCTTTGAATTAAAGCAATATTGTGCTGCTGTACACAAAACAGTCTCACATAAATGGTTTTCTTTCCCATACAGAAAACTTTGTAAGGTTTTTTTTAGAGTGCAAAATTCAATGTATTAGGTGAAATGTTCCCAGTAGTTTTATTTCCTGTTACAGTTCGACAAAATTATTCTCACTCCTTTTTTAAGATTTTTTTTCTTTATTAAGATACTTGTAGTGGTTTAAACTTATCTTGGCCATCAATAAATGCCATATAATAAATAACTGACGCCACGTAATATTTCGTTGCGGCGCCACCGTGGTCGGAATAGAGTTATACATCACACGAACGGATAAATTTTCTTTACGGACGAAAACTAACACGCAATGTTCCCTGCTGCGTCGGTTGCGAGATTTGACGTGGTCCTTTTTCCAAGTTCCGGAAATCGCTCATTTTCGAAAGCCTTCTGTCGCGTTTAAACACCTGTTACATCAAAAGAAAGATCTAGCGCTTTCTTTTCACGTAACGAAACGAAGTATGACTAATTTCTTTAAAATTTAAAACGGTAATTTTGAGGAAGGAACTCTTTTAACATTACGAATCGAGTAGGAAAGAGTCGTCACTCACGCGTTTGTTCGTCAGGACAGTTAATTTTATCGACAACGGAACACGCGAAAAGCAAAGACAGGAATATCTATCCAATGTATCATAAGTTTTAGTTGAGTGCCTTGGAGCGGGATTAATTTTTGCGTGAGTTAAAAAAAAAAAATCCATACGTTTGCAAACTTGACAGATAAAAAGAAAATCCGTCTGGAAACAAGTTTTCACGGAACTTTCATAACGTTACCCTGTAAAGGGCTTGGTTTTACTATAGGTAAAGCGAGCACTTATTTTGAAAGCCGTCTCATTTGGAATAATAGTCAATAAACATATTTTATTTTAGCCTTAGACGTAAACTTCCGAGTGCGATGAAATATGTACACCGTGTTTATTAATTACATGACAATTTTTATTAGAAAAAGGTGGTTAAAGGTTTAAAAAATAGCTGAAAGGAAAAGGCAACTAGGGCCACAAAAGTGCTCACTTTACCGTGAACAACCTATATGAGACTTGTTGTAAAGTCTGCGGTAGGTTTGTAATTATTTTGGCTCATTATCCAACGTGCGTGAACATCCTAGATGCTTCTTAAAAACTTACGCAGTAAATATAAAATGATAATCATTACGTAAACGTCTCGCGAATCAGAACGTGAAATATGACGTGAATATATTTTTCNGTAAACGTCTCGCGAATCAGAACGTGAAATATACGTTAATATATTTTTCTTTGATTTAGAAAACAAAAACAATTTCTTTGAAGGAAATATCAGGAATTTTACGTTCCATAGGCCCATAGTTTTGCTTCACGCAGTCTCAAACAGATATGTCGAATAACTGCGTGACCACCGAACCACCTAAAATCCGAAACAGTGCTTATTTATGCAGGGTCACGCTTCGAATGGTTACGATTTTTTCCAATGCAAAGCAATCACAGCTAGGCTAGATTTTTCGTATTTCTAGGCCTAGTCGTTTCGTTTAACTATACACCAACAAATAACAAAAACACAAAAAAAATATTAATCAGCTTATATATTATATTATTCTAAAAGATCGTAGTTGGTGTCATTAGATCCGGAAAAATTGCCCAATTTAATTATAAAAACTAGCTGGAATTCAAACATGTTTACGGTTAACTTAATTATGCAACAAGGTTCATAAAACACGCGTGGAATAATTGGCTATATTCTATTCGTGGTTTCGTCACACTTTTTGACTCAAACCTTTGGAAAATCGTTTCATGTATGGCGTGTTNTGGCTATATTCTATTCGTGGTTTCGTCACACTTTTTGACTCAAACCTTTGGAAAATCGTTTCATGTATGGCGTGTTTGGTGTTTCAAAAATATATCCTGTATCACAAGCTTTTTTAATATCAAAGTATCTAATTTTTTGTTTAATTGACGTTTGACATATATTTTATCTGTACATTATAATATTTAATTTATAATTAATATTAATGAAGCCAGACAGAACATAGCAGTGTTGGTAACGCTTAGTAGGAAATAGTTCTCATGAAAAATACTTATTATTAAACTGAGCGCTCACGAATGGAATGCTTTGTCCCTTTGGTGTAATTTTCTAGACTTAGTTAGGCTTTGTTTGCACGAGGCGGAGGAATAGCCTGAAAGTAGAACTGTAGCAGGGCTTCAGAAAAGTTGGAAGTTTCCATGAATGGACTATACTCGCTCGTGCAGCATTCCCTGAACATATAGTTTAGTCTCGAGCAAGTAGAATACTTGTCTCGTTTGTAGCTAACAAACCATTCAAATCGCGAAATTTTTCCGTCCTTAGTACAATGGTAACAACAGCTAAAAAACTAACAAATGATTATATTAACAAGTGAATAACAAAATGAATCACTGTAAAAAATTAGTTTTATACGTGTTAACAAACCCTGTTGGCCTATCTTATCTTCGGCACATAGTTAACTAGCTGCGACAGCGATACGCAGCCATTTACGGTAACTTTTATATTTAAATTAAGGTTTTATAGCACCCAACCTGGATGTATATTCAATTATTACAATTTTTGAAGTTATACTTCTTTTGTCGCGTTGAGGGTAAAAGTTAAGTGTGCAACGGAAGTTGCGCGCACAGTGTAACGAAATTCGACAGCGAACGTGGTAGGGATATGACCCAACGCGCATGCGCGTATCGTCTAGCTATATACAAACGCAAGGTACACAACATAGCACGTGGTTATATTTAAAACCGAAAGAAAATCAGTTCATGCAATAAGCAAATTGAATAACCTTTCATTTATATAGTTTGAATTCAATTATGATATGGGACAAGATCTGAATGAATATAAGCGTGAAATGGTAACGTACGTAATAAAATATTGCTTTAGTCACGCCAAAGAAGTATAACTTCTAACGCGCGTACATAAGTACACGCGCCCATTTTTTTTAATATAAAGGACAACGTAATTTGAAGAAAACTTAACAAATTTCATTTAAAATTTCATAGCCAGAGTAGCTCTGGCTGATATAATGTTACCTCATATCTGTGCATGTGTTTTTTCCATTTATTTTATTACTGTATACGTTATATTTTTCTTTTACGGCGCCTTAACAATAGTTATAATTTTTCTATCGCTCATACATATTTGCTCTTGCTGTTAGTGATAAAATTTAAGAAATATGTAGACGCCTTAAGGAACTTCCCTACTAAACATTTGTAAACTCCCCAAGGTCACGTCCGGCCGTAAGGAAGCATTGCGACGGCGATGGAAAATAGCATAAACAAGCATCGTGCGTGTTTTGTTCACTCGTGATTTTTAAGATGCTATCATTAGGTTTTAATAAATCAGTCTGTTCGCAAAAGATACAGCACTGTCGCTATAGTTTAAAACACAGTTTTACAGATGAATATGCATATCGTAAACAGAGGGTTACTTACAGCTGTGTTTGCTGGTTTTAACACTTCTCTACGACCACTTTCGTGTTCCAGTAACCAAATTATAAGATTGGCTAAAAAAAAATATTCTACTTTAGTTTTTGTCGTGAAAAAAAGATTTAACAATAAATTATTTCATAGTTTTTTTTAAAATTAGAATAGACACAATAGCTTACAATGCGACCTATATGCCTACCAGGGAGGCTTCTTAATAAAAGTATTTAATTCTGCACAAAGTTTAATAACTCCAAATAGCGGGGGTTCTCAAAATAGCTACAAACTGGACACGCGGTTGTCACAACCTACCAAGCTTCCGCTCGAAGGAGGAGCGAATGGCGAAGGTGCGGTGTGGGCCAGCCCCGTGATTAGGAGCAACTCGCCGAGCTTCTCCCTCGTATGTGGTTCCAGGGGGCCAATCCCCTCGCTTTAGCCTACCCCTCGGCGGGGCACTGACCCACCCCAACGCACCCTCTGCTATCCGGGGCTCCTTTCATGTGCGACCCCCCCACAAAAACCGTCGCAGCGCCCGAGTGCTGGCCTCCCTCCCCCAACGCCATCGGGAGGAGGGAGAGGGGTAGCTGCTCGGCCATTCTTATCATCACCCCCTCCCACCCCCGCGACGGCATTAATGTAGCCAGTACGTGCTGTCGAGTGTGGGTGTACCACTCCCTCCTTGATTAATGAGGCCGGTGGTGCGTGAGTAAACCAAAGAGTCCTCATTTTAGAAGGAAAAAAAAATAATGTTTGTCATGTGAAAAATTTTGTGAACTCGAATAAGGACAGGGTGATACTTAAAAAACATGCATGTTTCAGTTTATTTTCTATTTCAACCACAATAAATTAAGTACGAACCTGTAAAAAAAAAGAGGACCTAATCGTATGCTTACGTGGTCTTAAGAGCCGATGACGGTGAAATGAGGTGAGAATGGAGCAGCGCAAGAATGCAAAGGCGGGTAAACTGGAGATCCCCGAGAAAACCCGCCGACCATCGCCATCGTCCGGAAAGATTCCCACTTGCGAAAATCAGGGAGTGACCCGGCCGGGGATTGAACCCGATTCGCCTTGTTGGGAGACGAGCAGTCTAACCGTTCAGCCACCGCGACCCCATGTAAGTCAAGAGTTGAGCGGTTTCGGCCGGCTCTTTACAATGAAATCTTGAGCGGGCGAGGGAGAAGTGAGATAAAGATGGAGTAGTGATGTAATGCCACGGCGAGGGGAAACGGGGGAGTGCCCCGAGAAAACCTCTCCGGCCAACTGCAACCTCCGCCACGTTCCCCCACATGCGAAAGTCCGGATGGCTGCGCCGGGAATCGAGCCCGGTTCGCCTTGTTGGGAGGCGAATAATCAGACCACTGGACAACCGCGGCCCCCACGAAACTCTAGTCTTATGCATGTTTTAGAATTTGGTGGTGTTCAGCCCGTGGGCTGCCGTTTCAAATAATGTAACCCGCCGGCTGATTTGTGGAATATTAACACTATTCCACGTACAGAAAGAAAGATTAATTCCTTTTAATGTGTAAATATTTTTTTGTAATTAAAATATTTAATATATTTAAGATATTTAAATATTTCATTGCATTAATAAACAAGTGAATCATAGCCTACGTATGATTTTTTATCTATGGTTAAATTATTTTTTTGTGATTTTTACGCTTGCGGCTCGCGGACAAGTTCACATCAAGGGTTGCGGCACTTTGCAATAAAAAAACCGGTTGGACACAATGCTATAGGTAAGTTTGTGCCTGGAGAAGAGTAGTGGGAACCTCAAAGTCTAGCAGAACTAGACATTAATAATATAATAACTATGCTGCTTACGGAAATGTTTTCCCTTCAGCAACGGAAGTTAACACCTATAATTAGGGCCAGTGACTTTTCGCGTAAAAATCGGAGCACACAGTAGACTTCAATACTATATACACACCTCAGCTGTTGTTATACCTCCATTGGCTGCTGGTGCCGTGTCCGTATTTGACCAAGCCACTCAGGACTAAGTAACTCTGACACTGAACCTTCGTGATTCGTGAGCAAACGGTAAACACGGGTCAGAACATTTTTTAGCCAATCAAAGAAGCTGAACGACCCTACAGTTCTTTGGACTGTAACTTGTCTCGAAATCTTTTCGCGAAATATCACTGCCCCTACCTATAATAAAAGTAATAATACTTATTATTATAAGAGTCTATTTTTTGGGGTGAAGTTATTGCATTATCGCCTTACTTACACTTAACCACATATTCACAAACATACATTTTAAACTTTAAATACGTACTTCAAATAATAAAAAAAATTAAAAACTTATCATTATGCTGATAAAATTTTTTCCTTCCCATGTATGTTATTACGGAGACTTGACTATAACATTAATAAGTTAGGCTGTGTAATAAGTAAACATTGTTTGTAAAAAATTTAATTACACCAACATATTACTTCTAATGGAGCTCGTAGGTGATCGTTATCCTTGAAAAAGTCCTTCATCTGTCCGTTTCAGAGGTTTCCTCACACTTTGAGTCGTCAAGAGGAGAAAAATATCCACTAGACGATGCTTACAAGAATTCGTAAGTTTCAAGTTATTTGAATGACTTTTCGGATTTGTGATATGCACTTTCTCCTCTCANCCCCCCCCCTTTCGCTCAATCTTTCACAGTCCCCTCCGGGTAGTACTTAACAAACCATAACTTAAACATAAATAGCACACACTCATGCGTCACTCCATAAGCTAAATATAAGAGACTGGATTTCGTATTGTGCGCATGACTACCAAGTCCAGTACTGGCATAATAATTGGCATCATAACTGTCAAATTATTTTTTTTCCAACAGTGACGTGACGTATGTTTACATTTGGATTTTTCCGAAAACCTGCGCTTTTACGAGAAAAAAAAAACATTTTGCGAACCTTGATCATATCGTAGTTGCGTTAACATTTAAGTCAAAAGCATCGTGACTACATATCAAAGCACATGCGTAAACATTATGCTGACCCTAGTCTAAGACACGTGATCTTGACGTCTGATTGAAACAAAAAGAGAAATTGAACGTTGGATTTGAAGGTTTATTTGCGTCACAGCTGCCACACGCACCTCTCACATTGCCTCTACCGGGATTTGAACCCAGTATCGTTTGCACCGTAAGGAGCCTCGCAAGCAACAATCCACAGAACTCGATAGTTCACGAGTAGGGAAAGGGAAATATCACGTGTTGAGTTATGTGTAGGCTAAGATTGCACACTTCTTTGCATGCGACGGCCTTAGCTGATCTGATATTTGGCTGCTGCCCCTTTTAGTTGCCCGGTTCTACTAAAACTTTACTAAAGACCGAATAATAAAGAATACAGAAGTTTTACCGCGAACTCCTGTCGCTCAAACCAGCAAAATGACGTCACTGGCCAACAACATGGTGGTTTCCTAGATGCACCATGTATCACAATAGTTTTGTACTTGTGTTAACACACAAGTACCTTATTTTTGGTAAAATTACACCTTTTTCATATATTTTATCTGTATATTATAATATTTCATTTATTATTGATATGAGTAAAACCAGAAAAAAAATAGGTGTGTTGGTAAATCCTAGTAAGAAATGGTTCTTATGCAAAATATTTTTACTATGAGTGTGGTGTAATATTATATGCTTGGTTAAGCTTTGTTTACACGAGACGAAGGAATATTCTGGAAGTAGAGCTTGAGCAGGGAGTATCAGAAAAGTTGCAAGCAACCGAGAATGGTTATAATATATAATATAATATGGTTATACTATGATATGACCGAGATCTGCAATAAACGGTAAGATATATTATTTTCAATTTAATATAATTTCCTTCTCCGGTGAATGCCTAGGTGCAAAATTTCCCGAAGAATAGTAAACCAATTACTTCCCGAGACGTCAAAAAAAAAAAAAAAAAAAAGATGCGTTTTGATTCGTAGCGCTCCCTGGCGTAAACACAGAAGAATACGTTGTTTACGGCAAGTGTTGAGGAGGCTGTGTAATCAAGTGCAATCGTGTGAACGGAAGACTTGTCGAAGGCCACCACATGTGCCTGCTCCTGAAGGATGCTGCTGTGAGTCCTCCCATCCTGCCGACAGCCTGTCATCTCGTGGACGAGGGGGGAGTGTGAGACATCAGCATGATTGGGGGAGGGGGGTGAAGGCGACACAGCCTCTGCCTTGTCACTTGTCTGTCCGTGCCAGGCGCGCGGATTAGCGCTAACAATTATTATTAGTACCGAAAGAAGCTTGGGGGCTTGTTGTGGCGCGATGTTTGGTGATTGATGCGGGGTCCCCGAAGAGGATGAGGGAAAGGGGGAGGGGTCGGTGGGGAGCTTGTCAACGCGGCGACTACACTTGGTGACAACTCTATTTGGAAGAGGCGACCGTCGAGGTGTGTACCCCGGCGTTAATGCTTGTTTGTTTTAGCCGACTTTCTAGTGATGAGCATTGAAGCGTCACCTCTTCAATCCGTGAGTAATTCGTGTGTTGAATCCCGGCATTCTTCACGAGAACACATTATGCTAAGGGAAAAATTACCAGCCAACGTTACGGTGTCTAAACTTCGTGACAGCTCAATATGGTAGAAGTAACTGCAAATGTCTATACAGGCCTACTTATCCTGGGAATTAATTTAATTACAGGTCTTACAGGGATGTGTGACCCAGTAACAAAACGCAGAACGACAAACACGCGAGAGAAAATCAGACATAACATACTGGATGTGTAGTTAAAAGAATTATGTTTGTAGTCACAGGGGTCATTCGGCAATGTATTTTGAACCGATAGTTTCGCTTGAAAGTTTTTAAAGTAATCATTTTACGGCAATGTCTATTAATAGGAAATCAACACGACAGTTTTCCACTAAGTTCGTCACCCTGTGCTGTCAAGTAGCTAGTTATTTTTGTGAATGACGTAGTGACTGATTTATTTTGTAAGAATTTATAAGTTGATCCAGAAATAAATATATATTTTACAACGCGATTGACGCAATCGCCCAGGAGAAGGTATATACAATTCGCAGTAACAATATTTGCAAGACAAAAATATAAAGTACGTTAAAATTAGTAGAAAGTAAGAGTACACTGAAGAGCCAAAACAAACTGGTATAGGCGTGCGTATGCAAATAACAGAGGTATGGAACCAATCAGAGTAACGCGATGCGGTCGGCAGCTAATCGGTTACTGCTGCTACAATGGCAGGTTATCAAGATTTAAGTGAGTTTGAAAGTGGTGTTATAGTCGATGCACGAGAGATGGGACATAGCATCTCCGAGGTAGCGATAACATGGGGCGGGGGGGGCGGTCTAAACGATATTAGGCAGGTGTAGCAGTTTTTTTGGCTCTTCAGTGTAATATGATATACGATAAAATAATTCCAACTAAAACTTCTTAACTTTAGCTTTATCAATTTACATAGGTACTGCAGCGAAACTCCAGAAGCCCTGTCTTCGAAGTTCTTCAAGGACAAGCTATCTAGGCGTTATTATATCCTACACCTAAAACTATATGTTTAGTTATCCATAAAAGTCTTTACTTTTACGGGTCATATAACAATAAAAAAAATTACTTGTGGAAAAATAAAGTGTTTATTGAAGTTGTCATCCAAATTGCGCTTAGATAAGCATCGTAGCTGCATGCTACATACATTTTTTATGCGTTAAGATTTTTTAAAAAGTATAGACAATTATAAGCGTAGTGTGCAAATATTGCATTGCATAAGAGAGACAAATGATACTGAATGCTGAAGTTGTTGTTCTATACCTGCGGTATTTACCTATTCCATGTTTAATCACTGTGTTGTATGTACAAATTGACTCAGTCTCTTTGAGATAGTGCAAAGCAACACCAATTAATATCGCGTGTTAAATTTGCGTGTGTGTGAAAAATATGCTGCCTCGTTTGTTGCCTAAAATATTTTTAATTAATGCCTGTTTATTTATTTTTCTTTGCGGTTAAAACTGTGTAATAAAGGGAAAGTGTGTATTTGTGCATATGCTTAAATATGTGCCTGTATCTGTACCAAAAGTCAAGTCTGTTGAAGTTATAAAATGAGAAAACTTATCTTCTGTGTGTTTCAGGTGGAGTGACGGGCCGAAATCATGAAACACTGTCAAGAATCGTACTCAGCACTTTCTTGACCAAAGAAAAATTCGTGGGAATGCCTGAAAAATTCTAAATGGTTTTATTATTTCTTAAATATTGAAACAACGGATGTGAAGTGTTTTCACATGTCAACATGTCTTTTGTGGCTGTCCACTCGCTCGCGTGTGTGCAATAGAGAGAAAGAGTTAGTGTTTGTGTATACATGTAAATGATAATTGGAAAAAGGGGGGAGGGGGGAATTGTTTTTTTACGACTGATAGTAAAATTTCACTGACTAGGAGAAACGTATACTGTTCCCATTTTATTGTATTGTATTGCAGATTGAGTTAAATTAGCTATGTACAAACATTGTGCATGCAATGTGAAAAAAAAATTGTTTGAAATTGAAGGCCTTTATGTTCGGATTAGTTAGAAGCTGATGTAAATAACTACATGGACATTAAACTCGTGATCATGACCCTAGATTAAGAAAAATTAAAAATTTCCAATACAAAGTGAAATGCTACTTATCACAATACTGATTTCCTGAAGCGTGTTTCATCCAAAACGAACTTAGCTGTAGTTGATAAATTTGTGGTTATATCCTAAAATATTTAATAATGAGGAATACAAAAATGTTATATTGATCCATTAAGTGTATGTTGCATATATATATATATGCGTGTGTATATGTATGTATATATATATAATGACAATTAATCTGAGGTTTTTCACTCAAGTCTAGTGCAACATACCAACATATTCCTTCAAAAAGCGGTTCCCCTCCAATGAATTCTCTGGTAAGAGAAAAAGAGTATGCCTGCCATAAAAACAGGTAGTTTGCCATAACCACTGACTACTTGGCATTTTTCCTGTTTGTTGCAAAATCATTACAGACTTTTAAATTACATTAGCAAATGTATTATTAAAATGTTTTACGTGCAGCTGTTAGTTAATACCTGAATTTTCTACCCTTTCTTTCTGAAACTCTGAAAAGTAAGTGTACGACGTATTTACAATTCAATTTTTCTCTGTACAGCTCACATATTTTTAAATATTTGTTTGTGTAGTTTAGTTTCTGTTCTATTATGGTTTTCAGAAAATTTTGGAAAATATGTTTATTAGAAATGGCGTCGTGAATTTGGGAATATGACAAACATTTAAATAACTACGCCGTATCTTACATAAGTATAAATAAATTACGCTAAGTTTGGTAGTTACTCTTTCGACGTATGGATCGATATATCATAATTGTTAATATTGCTTTTCCGTGATTTCTAGAGACATAGATTTATTATATCCAAAGAAGTTTTGGGCAGTAGGAGTCCTTTTTTAACAGAATATGTTAAAGAAATATATTTTTAACCCTGATGGTTTGTGAACGTAAGACAACCAATTATTTGTAAATCACGGTATAAAGCCAGGGAAATTATGAAAGTGAATTATGTAATTTGTACTCACTTCGTATAACTATTTGGTACTGATTACAAAAAGTATTTTCACAATGTAATCACTGGAAAAAGATTTTGTAGTTACAGCAAAATTGTTCTGTTTTCGCCACAAAACACTTGAAAGGAACTTTTTTCTAACAAGATATATCTCATGATCAAGGTATTTTTACAGAGCTTTAGTCGATATTTTATACAAAACAAATAACAGGATACGAGTTTTATTTTTAATTTGGGTAAGTCTNTTTTTTTTTTTTTTTTTTTTTTTCCCAGCGGCTGAATGTAAGTCAGGTCTTCTTAGGCCTTGATTTTTGTCTCTGAAAGCAATGTTATTTGTACGAGAAAAAAAAATCGCAGAAGAAATATCTTCCTTGAAAAGTTAGGTGAAATCGATATTTACTACAGTGGAAAGTCGGAAAAAATACAGAAATGCATTTTTTTTTGTTATAATATGTTTATATTTATCCAAATAATTATTTAAAATAAGTATATCATTCTTAAGGTGGATTACCCCCACAGTTAGTACAGGTTGTTATGTTTACATTGCATGTTAATTCTATGCGTGAATCGGTGCACCATTTTTGTAATCTAACGTGAACTAATACAATCTAACCAAGTTCATAGCCCATACCAATCTACTCGCTTGAGGATTCTGTTCCACTGTAAGAACGTGAGAGACATAAATTAGAACGAAATTAAGTGTACAAGTTTTTGAAAGGCAACATAGAAATGCTCAGAAAGGGAAATCTTACACAACCGTTTTTTTTTGTCAATTTTTGGAGCAAATGTTTTTGCCGGCGTGACGTATTTCTATTGAGATAATTCTGACAACAATTTCTGTATGTTATTTCCCATAACATACTATACCAAAAATTCGTGTTGGAGTAAATGCCACCTATTGAGGGGTGTGTGAAGCAAAGATCGATGAATCGTTACGGATGACCTTTGCCGGCGCATGTGAAGATATATCGCCTCTACGCGCATAGCTGTGAACTCGCCTGCAGTATTACCGTCGTACCGTTGGAACTGCGGGACTTTAAGCGGCGACCCTATAACTTTTACTGTACGTGACACTGTAGTAATGTCTAATGCACTCCTCTGCCGTATTTCGCATGAACCCGGTTCGCATATTTCGAGCAACAGTAGTCTGGAAAAGTCATTTTTCGGCCATGTTGGAGGGCATTAAAACAATGTTTCCAATATGTGATATTGAAAGGGCACGCACGACTAGTCTGATGTGTTTTTTTTTTCTTTTCGTAGATAAGCATTTCGGGCGCACATTTACTGGTTCCCTTTTTAAAAAAAATATGAGTTCAAACACACTGCAACGCAGTGGATGCGCAGGTAAGCAATCGCCTTAATTGCAGCATGTAAAGTAGCAATCTTCAGGATTTTCTGCTGTCGTAATATTCTGGTCAAACTTCAACAAGTGTTTCTTCCCCACATTGTAGACGAGGTCATAGCACTGAGGAATAAAAGGATATCAATCACCCCACTTATAATTTTTTTTTCAAAATAATGATGTTTATATACATGTGTGTACGCCCTCAAAATAAAAATAAAAAAAATTGGGGGATTTGGGGAGGGGGCAAGAGGTGGAGAGAAGAAGAAAAGGCTGTAATTTCTTCTCTGAGCAGAGGACATGTCCACTGCCAAGGGGTACAGCACTTGCTTCCACTGAAGAAGTCATCGTGTTTTTTTTTTTTTTTTTTTTTTCCCCAATGAGGTTCTCATTTTTTTTCGTTCGCACTTCTATATTTTGATTATTGTTAATATTTTAATTAGTTTACCAGTAAACAATGAAGTATAGGAAAGAGAGAGTGTGGAGTGGATAGATTTGGGCGGCTCTTAACATCGAGTTCTTGAGAGCCGATGAGGGTAAAACAAGATGAGTATAGAGCAGCACCGAAATGCAAGGGCGGGGGAAACAGGAGATCCCGGAGAAAACCCGCTGACCAGCGGCGTCGTCCGGCACGATTCCCACATGCGAAAGTCCGGGAGCGGCCCCTATAGAAAAGTGGACGTCACAGCTGTCAGGGTCACGTGTTTAAACCACAGCGTCCCATTTGTTTACATTTGGGCGTACAACAAAGCCGCACTTATACGAAATTAAAAAAATTATTTCTGTAACTTGATTCCATCTTATTTGAGTTACAACTTTGTCAAAAGTAGTGTACTACCATATGAAAGAAACTATTTAAGTGTACATCTGTACTAATATCAGAAGAAGCCACGTGGATTTGACACTTCTGTTGGAAGAAGAGCAGTTCAGTGTTGGAATGCGCAGATGATTATTGTGAGGCTGCATGCAGGCGCGAAAATATCGGGTAGGTTACATTCATAGAATTCGGAAACAGGGAGATCCACTATCAAGTTCTTCAGAAGAATGATAGAACTACAACATGCAGTAGTTTGGGACGTTTTTAATTTTTTTTTTAAATCGACTATCATATATCACTTTTTTTTACAACAGATTACAGGGTTCAGAAACTGAGTATCCGATATGACTTAACTATTGAGCTTAATAAAGAGTTTCCCGCGTACGTCACAAAATGGTTAAATGGTTTAGGATAAACTTGGTGTTTTTTTTCAACATGTCCGAACAATACACTTTCTAGTTACACGAAGCTACCGGTGAGATGGATGCAGATAAAGGCGGAAAAAACACTACTTATAATAGCAACGAATGTAAAGCGGAAAAACTATATTAATTACCACTTAGATTTTTAATCCATAATAATATCTCTTATTTTCCTTGGTACATTTTTAAGAAGACTTTTGTTTAAATTTGTGTTTTATACGTATTATCATTAATTAAAAGTCGGATCACAAAAATAAGAATTATGTGCAAACAACATGCGGTTAAATTGTACCAAGTGTAATAATGGTATACAATTACACAAAATATTTAAGTACAATTTTTTGTTCATGTATTCAAAAAATAAACAGCATTATCTAAAAAGTGCGTTTTATTAATGGCCCTTACGGAAGAAATGATTACCTTTTACTATAAACAATCACAGCAATAACATTTCGTAGATAATTTTGTCACTAGTGTCGAATGAAAATAACAAAGACTATTATAAAAGTAGAGCAAAGCTACGTAAATGGCAAAGTGAGGACTTCACTGTACTTGCTGTGTGAATTAGAGTCCTGCTGTGGTCGCTTGAAGAGAATGACAGGTAAGAGAGTATAAATTAAGCTTAAATAATTAGCATTAAAATATAGTACTAGTTGAAGTGTTCCTCAGATTGACGGGTAATTTTATTTTATAACTAGGAATAATAAATAATTGCAAAAAAAAAAAAAAACAAAGAATGAAAAATTACTAAATAGATGTCGACGTCATTACAATACAAATACATGATGGGTTCATGATTTTAGTGAGCTATTGAACATTTACTTCAACACAGACACGGCAACTATAACAGCCATCAGTGAATACCCTTAAATTCTGTAAAACATTTTTGGCACTGGTAGAGTTAAAGCGTTACTTCTTCGCTGTTTGTTATGACCGGACTGTAGTTATTTAACACGTTCAGTCGCAGCGTTCATGATCGCGGACGCGTTGCATATGAATTATATTTATGAACGGTGCTGCACGCAGCAAGGCAGCAGTGCTCAAACTGATTTGTGGAATTTCCCACACCTCTTTGGCGCTAGTGGTTAACGCCGAATGCCATCGAGCAGGCAGCATGTCTCGGTCACTGGTCGCAAGACAAATGCTGAACACAAGCACAGCGCATGCCAACAAAAAATTATGTGGTTGCAACGCGTGGCAGAAATTAATGTGTAACCGAACGGGTTAAAATACGCCCTGTGTGAGTGTATGCTAGAAACAATGGTCATGAGCAATTCAGTGCACAGACTTCTCGCTGTTAAAACAGGAAATTGCATTTAAGTGGCTTGAATGTCTAGTTCTGTCAAATCTAACGCTTCTGCGAAAAAGAGTTCGTGAAATTTGCGAGTCTCTCAACACTAACTAAGAACTAAAATAATTTGTTTTTTTTTTTTTTAATGTACAAATGTTTTGTTTGTTGCTTACTAAAATTTCCAAACTTAGCTGAATGGCCTCCCTTCTTATTATTGTGATGAACTGAACAGCAAAAATCTGGTATTGAGAGCGAGGTATTTTCTTGAAATATCAACGGACAGCTACGAGTTTGTGTTGTTGCCGTCGACTCCTAGAAAGGCGTGTTTGAACCAACAAAGTATTGGTTTGTATATGGCCAAAAAAATAAGTAGTTCCTCTAACAAAATATTTTTTTAAACTAAATAACATCTGAAATGCAACAAAACTTTAATTGACCAAACCGTTTAGTTTGGCAAACAATATCTGCATGACAACCAAAGATGTGTTCGAATCTACTGTAGACATTTGTTTGGCCATATATAAACAAATGTATTGATGGCTCAAGCAAACGCTTCTCTCAGTGTGAAACTCTCCGTAACAATTATCAATGTTATTATTATTGCATCTATAGACAAGAAGTTACTAGCGAATGGCCAATGCATTCCAACTTTCTGTGTTATCTAATCCATCGATAAAATAGAACTATAGCATGGTTTCCCTTGGGATGAAGGCAGTCAGTATAGGATATCATACAGCGTAGATAGAAAAAGCACACCCTTGTATTAGGTAAAAGTAAATGTACCCATTTACATACTACAGACAATGATCATTGCTTTCAACAATACAAAAAATACAGCAAATTTTACATCTTACAATGGAATGTAAAAATTTTTAATTGAATTTTTATAAGTAAGTACTGTAAACTCAAATGTTATTATTTATTACGCCTTGGTGGGGGACGAGCAGTTCAACCACTCAGCCACCGTGGCCCCGGGAGAAAAGGGAGAACCCCGAGAAAACCCGTCGACCAGCGGCATCGCCCGGCACGATTCCTTTATGCGAGAACCTGGAGGCGGCCCTCGCCGGAAATCGAACCCAGTTCGCCTAGGTGTGAGGCGAGCGCTCTAGAGCCTGCGCCAACCGCGGCCATTACATTAGAGAACTGAACAAACTTCGAAACTTTATGAGTCTGTACTGGTTTCATTACTGGATTAAAGTTTCTCAGACACGTCCCGGAAGTGTTTGAACCAATAGGAAACAGCTGAAGATCGGATGGCACAGTTACGTCCAGGCAAGTCAAAAGGGAAAATGGAACTGGCTGCTGCGCAAACCAATAAACAAACAGTACTTGCTCAAGTATATATATTTATATATATATGACGGTGTTATACTTATTACAGTATGGATTTATTAGTAAGGAGTAAAAAACTGTTCAGAGAAAATATATAATAATTAATTTTAACTTACAAGGAAAAAGTATAAATTGCGTACATAAAAAAAAATATTGTAATTACTACAGCGTTTATTTCAAAGTATGTCAAAGTAAGTATTTCCTTCAGCAGAAAATTTTCAAAAATGATCAATAACAGTTATGTTAATGAAAGTAACAAGTGAAGCACTGACCTTAAAGACACACGCTTGCTAACTGAAATTCCTATTTTACTGTATTAATTGCAGAGGTTCTATCCGCTCCCCACTCCCCAAAGAGACATACCAATAGGTTCATACCACACAGTATCTTAGTTTACACAAACTAAAACACCGGTAGTAATTTGAACCAGTTTACCACTTAAAATTCAACCAGTAAACTGCTACTCACTGACTGCAATGAAAATAAGTTTCCAGGGAATTGGAATACACTGTAGTTCAGCAATGGAACTAATTGAACCATGTCGATTCAGGCCATTAAATTGAACTCTTTAACATCATGGTTTAAGAGCCGATGAGGGTGAAGCGAGGTGAGTATGGGGCAGCGCCGGAATGTAAGGGAGGGGGAAGCGAGAGATCCCCGAGAAAACCCGCGGACCAGCGGCATCGCCCGGCACGATTACCTTATGCAAGAATCCGGAGGCGGCCCAGACGGAAATCGAACCCAGTTCGCCTAGGTGGGAGGCGAGTAGTCTGACCGCTACGCCACCGCGGCCCATTCAGGCCTTCAAATATACAGTAGAATTCTAGCTTTGCATTTCCTACTAGTTTGCACTTAAATGTCACTGATCTACAACAGCGATTTCTACTGTTTCAACTCAAGAGTGCGCCTTTCCATTTTAACACATCGCCTCTTCGTTTCCAACTGCGAAGAACGCGTCAAGTCTCCAGGCCAAAACTGATCAAGCGGGAAGCACGCACTTCCACAACGACGTCGGAGACCTGCTACACCTGTGTACCCAGAACAGGAGCTAGCGGACGCCAGAACCAGGCTACACCCTCATCCACAGAAACTGAGCGGCCACTGCCTGGCAAACTCGAAGACGAAAAACGGAAGGGTTCCAAGAAAAATGTGTTGTCATGTATATTATTCACAAACAAATAAAGTCAATAAATAGTTTTAAAAAAGTTATTTCAGACTGTTATGATATAATAAATGACCTCTAGGCACATGTTCAAATTATACTACGTATTAACAAATCATTACATTACAAACATTTTTGTCAGTATTGTACATAAAAATCACGTTGTTTCCACCCTGGGGCAGGGTCAATATTGATGAGAAGAGAGAAATCTGGTGCGAAACAGAGCCTGCTGGCTTGATGGCTGACGGGGACAGAACGATGAGTGGTGAAAAGAGGCAGGGATCTTTCAACTTCGTTATCAGTACGGTGAAGGAAAAAGGGAACCTCGAGAAAATTCCAGAACCACCGCAGGGTCCGTAACATTTTCCAGGTGAGAATCTTCGAAGTATTCCTAGTTTGGGGATCGAAGCGCGCATAGGGTAAAGTGGTCTGAATCGGGTCAACGGCCGGTATAGAGCTATGAAAAGCACAACTTAAACAGTGTATCGAAAGTACAAGTCTATGTTTTTTACAGTTTTATTATTTTCATAGTTTTTATTTCACAGACAAATAACAACAATTGTAATATTCAAGCACGGCGAACCACGCAGGCAAGTAATTCACGTTCTAACGTTTTATATCCTGTTCTCGTTTCGTCGCTAGCTGCAGTCAGTGCAGCCAACTTATATTTAGAACTTCTCGTGTCGATCGGGTGAATCGGGTCGGTTTTCATAGAGCGAAAAGAGTAATCCGTGTGAATGTACTTCATTAAGCTATACAGGATGATTCTAAAATCAAGGGACAAACATTGAGGGGTGATAGAGCTCACTAAAACAAACAATTATTGTATAGGAACATATGGGCGGAAGTGACGCGTCGAGGCACAAACACAAAAACATAACACATTAACGGAAACATAAAATGTTCATTAGCGGCATACGTAACGAGTTATTCCATACCGAAAATGTTAAAACAGTTGTTGGAAATGCATCCACCAACAGTCACGCATGCTTGGCGACCTCTACATATGGCGTGATTGGCTGACAATGGTGACGTGCGTGAAATACCCGGCATATTTGAATATGTTCGCCAATCACTCCCCCGACGCTACCAAGCTTGCATTACTGTCGGTGGTAGCAATTATTATAAACATTGATTTAAAAAGGCATTTAGCAGCGACGTTGTAGATAAACAATGTGTTGCATTTCATGTGTTATTTTTGTGTTTGTGCCTCAACGCGTCACTCCCGCCCATATATTCCTTTACAATATTTGTTTGTTTTAGTGAGCTCTACCACCCCTCAATGTTTGTCCCATGATTATAGAATCATCCTGTATACTTACCCGGTATTTCTTTTTCGTTAACAGATGGACAAGTACAAGTGGAGAACATATCAAACATAAAATGAGGAGAAAATGAAAAATGCAATGGATGCAGTGAATAACTGATTTCGTAGTAAACTGGCAGCAGCTAAGATATACTGTGGGCCTTTTTTCGTGTCTTCAGCGGCGTTATTCTCGCGGTGTAACAGTGCAGTTGAAAACGAAAGGAGGTCAACAACTTGTACACATGAGCAGGAACTAGCATTAAAGAACAGAATTATTAGACTCTGAAATGTGGTTTCGGTTTGACGTGTAAAGATGTAAGAAAAGTTGCATTTCCATTTGCTCATACAAATAACTTACCAAACAAATTTTCAAAGAACGTAAAGTGGCAGGACCAGACTTATTAGCTGGATTTTTAGGAAGGCAAAGTCAAAGTAAATTAATATTTGGAATTGTTAAAAGAAGAACTTAACAAATTGCAGTTAATGATAATTCCAGCAGAAATATATAATTGTGACGAATGTGGTTTTCCTCTCAATAATAAACCAGCCAGTAAAATTCTTGCTCAGAAGGGTTCACCAACTGTTGTCATGCAAACGTGTGTTGAAAGATGGGAGAATGTAACCGTTGTGGCTTGTGCCAATGCCGTGGGGAATTATATTCCGCCATTTGTTATTTGCAAAGAGAAGCGATATCATAAGGAATTTAAAGATGGTTACCCAAATGGCACGGAAGTCATCATAACTGAAAGTGGTTGGATTAATGAGGGCGCTTTTACAAAATGGCTGCAACATAAAAAAAAAATTTCGATTTGCTGGCCAATGTTTGTTAGTTCTCGATGGATATTCGTCGCACAAATTTATTCAAGCCTTGGAATCCTGTGAGAAAAATTCTATCACTATCATTTGTCTTCCCAGTAACACAATCTACAGCCACTGGACCCTACTTTTTTTTTTACCCTTGAAGACATTTTACAACGAAGCTTGTAACAAATTTGTTCAATAGCCTGGTGAGGAGAGAAAATTTACAAAATTCAAGTTTGGGTGAATATTAGACAGCTTGGTCACAGGCAGCCCCCCTCCCCTCTAGGATTGCCGTGAGTGGTTTTGCTTCTGCAGGGATTTATCCTTCTAACAGGGATGCCATTCAGGATCATGAATATTTGCCATCATTTTCCCGTGAACCAGTTACATTGCCCGAAGAAAATTCGGACAGAAATACTGTTAAGTGGAACAAAACAATTTGACAGAACTTAAACGAAAAGGACTGTTCCTACACCCAAGACTAGATCTGTAGCCGTATGTCCTACTCAAGAAACATAAAGTCTGGGTCTAGAAACTTAAAACTAATCTAGTCCTATTTGTATACTTAGCAATAGTAGGTCTAAAACAAGTTTTCAAGAGTTGTAGAATATTCCAGTAAAACAAACGCAAATAAAAAAACGAACCACAAGGAAACAAAAAACTGATCTATTAACTTCCCCAGAATTTATAGCTGAAACAAATTTTATAAATTTAGGTAAGTATAAAAAGGGAGATAGTGTGTATGCCTAAACGAAAGAAGATCGGGGAAGGCTTGCACCCTGAAAAAATTGTAAATCGGTCGAGTGTTGACGACTATCATCCCAACAGTTCTGAATCCGCGGATAATGATGATGATTCTGCATGCTGCTTTTGTAACCTGAAATGCACGATCTATCGCCAAAGGAAAACTATATGCAGTGTCAAAAAGACAAAGAATGGTACCACGAAATTTGCGTTGGAGCAGAAGGGGAAAAATACATTTGTTTTGTGGTAGATGTCATACGTATTTAGAATGATAGGGTTCCTTAAGCTAATGTTGCTATCTCAACTTTATTCCTTTTATGTAGATAAAACTTACAATTTTTATTTCAAATGTAAGTACTCACAGTTTGTATGTTTTTTGCGATATTATTATAGATTCATAAGTGTAAACACTGTAAAATATGCATAATATTTCAATTTGCAAAGTGGAGCAAAACTTGTTTGTAAGAACGTTCAGCTGAAAAATTATGCCCAAACAATTTTTTTTTGTCTATACAATTAAATTTATTTGGGTAAAACTTAGAAAATAATTTTTTTTATAATTCTTATCCGTTTCGTGCCGTTATTTTCAAGTGTTTGCTGCTGACCCGATTCCCTCTATTTAGTGACCGTATTCGCCATTAGCCTTGGGCGAATAGGGTCACGTGCTGTGCTTGATATATGATCTCGTTACTTAAAAAGTACTTGGTATTGAATTACTTTAGTGGATGAAAATTATAGCTAACAGATAGGACTTTCGACTGAAGACGATATTATTTGACAAGTTTTGTTTAATTATTAGTAATTGATTGGTTTACATTTTGTGACCCGGTTCAGACCATCTTACCCTATGTGTAATAGCATTACATTTACGTCGTGATTTGCACACTTTTACCTAATCGGCTCATGAATAAAGCGATAAGGTCCATAGTAATGTTAATTTCCACATGGAGGAAGAATTTCAATTGGGGAGCAAAGTAGATCCTAAGCAGGGCTTTCAATACTGTTCGCTTAAAACCGAACAGCCTATTACAAACTGGACTCACATTTGGGAGGGGAGGCGTTCAATTCCCGGCCCGGTCACCCTGTTTTCAGTTTCTCAAAATGTTTACAAATTACTCCAGGCGAATACCGGGAATGTTCCTTACCACAGGTCATGGCGGATTACTTCCCCGTTACTGCCTCTGTGAGCGGCTTTCTACGTCTCTAATGACCTCGCTGCCGACAAGACGTCAAGATATTTTTTAAAAATGGAAATCAATTTTTCATGGCTGATTGTTTTGTGCAAGTATAGTAGTTGTCTTCTTGCAAAGCAATATCTGGTTTATTGTAAATTAAAGCCTTTTGAAATCAACTTACAAGTAATATCCCTTTACAGATTGGTTCTTAACTGCAGGCAAAACGCTGTGAGGTGATGCATAGAGACCTGAAACATTCGCGAGTTCAATGACCTGTAGGCTATACTCTATTTTCGTATGCGAAATCATGTAGATATCACTGTTCATTGGTTGCTTGTTGTATTAGCGGAAGACGGTTATTCAGTCTGCATTTTACTGTGGTTTTATTATAGGCTCAGAGTTGTCCAGGAGGTGTAATTTAACGGGTAGACCAATAGCATTAGCAATACAAACTTACGGGGTTTTGAATTCTAGCTTCTCCCGAAATGAAAACGTGAATTTTTCAGGTCTCTACCTATGCAAAATGGAATAGAAAAAAATTATACGAACAATGTCGTACGGTAACTCGCAAGGGAGGTAGCCACCCTTGAAAATTGGTATTTCAAATGGTTCTACCGGGAAATAATGAGACGTACATGAGATGAAAGAACCATTCTGTGAATAAGGTTTTCTTTAACAAAGAGCCAAAACCTGAGAACGGTTGTGGCATACTATAATCCCCTACATTGAGACACTGGCGGTGGTATGTTATTTTCCTACCAATATGTGTGTCTCCCTCGGGTATTTTGTAAAGACGTCATTATCATACGCTACTGCGCGTTACTTGTGCATTAACGTACTGTACGTATGATTACGATGTTTTAAAGAAATACTCACAGGTTAAACACACATTGGTAGGATACTAACATACCACCCCTATTTTCTCACTACACGGGTATGATAGTACTCCATAACGGTTCGCAGGTTTCAGGTCTTTGCTGAAGAAAACATTATGCACAGAATTGCTTTTCCATCTCGTGTAGGATTTATTATTTTCAGTTAACACCGTTTGACCTATCGAATTGCAAGGGTGACAACCTCCATTGCGAGTTACTCTACGACATAGTTCGTATGGTGTTTTCTATCCCATTTTGCATAGGGAATCACCTCACAGCGTTTGTGCCTGTAGTCAAGGACCAGCCTGTATATTTCAATGCAATGTGTGTTTCTTATAACTGTACCTGGCAACGATTTGATTATTTGTTTTGATTTAAAGTTCCCCTGAACGGCTACGAAACCTTGGTAGGGAAACACAAAACAAAACAAAAAAATTTATATAAATAAAAGATAAAATTCAAAAATAAAAATAAAAATTTACATGCTTAGAAAATACAAACACGAATCATACCACTACTACTATTATACAACTAATATGTAAGTTGGACTGCTGCAAAATCCAGATAGGCGAGGTTCCCGAGGTCACATCCCACTGGTGGTCATCTTTTTTTGTCAAGGCCGTGTCAAAGATTAGGTAAGTATACAGAACTGAAACAGTCGCTTGTACCGCGAATTCCAGCAGCGCACGCTAGCAAAATATCGTTAACAGGCCAGCGACATCTCGGAACGCCGTTCGCCAATCAGCGCCCGGTGGCTTACATGCCAGCCGGCAGCGCAGCCAATAGGGAATCTTTCTTAGCACGCGGTTGCCAACCACGTTCCCAGAACCTCGTGCAACCATTTCAAAGGGACCGCCATGCAATTTTGTTTCTGTACGCCGTACTATTCTGTGGCTGTGCGGGGTGCCTACCCAGAGACAAGTTCCAGTCAAGGGCATCAGTCATCCAACTCCGTCGTATGGGGTATACAAGTTGCGAGATGCTGAAATAAAATGAAAAAATTACCATTACGCAGGCAGGGATGAAAATGCAAATATAGTACTACTACTCGACAAAACCGAGTGTGAAACCGGTAAGGGGCGAGACTCGAACCAGATCCGTATGTAAGGGTTAGATTTTCGGGGTTCAAACCTTCCCCTTACTATTATAGTGATATTTAGAATTTTCACAATTTCATTAAGAGTATCAACTAGTGTGGGGGAGGAAGAACGTGTCCGAATCGCCACTCTAAACTTCGTAAGGACAAAGTCATTGTATTTTTATTTTCACTTGCCGTATATACATAGAATACACTTCCAGTGGAAATTAGTTGTCAACTTTCTAGTGAAACTTTGTACACGTTCAGATTTTCGACGTATAAGAGCGCACTTTTATAAGGCTTGGGATGATTATGAGTGTTCATTAAATTCGACCAGATCAATCCTTTCTCTGAAACGCAACATCTTAAATAGAGGAATATTCCTTGAAGTTTCATATAAAGTTTATATATATATTTTTAAGAATTGCATTAGAATACAATTTTTAGTTAAAGATTGTTCCGTCAAACCATTGTAAATTCTTGAAAAATGCACTTAATCATTTTTAACCTATCATAGTTTCTACAAAAACCAGGTTTACGAATGTAACTACCCTACCTCTTTACTTATTACTTTTAAAACTCCTCCCCCTTCACAAAGCTTTGCCTACGGGTCTGACTCGAGCGCTAGTATAGTTGCTGAGAGGGGAAGAGCAACAACGAGTAGGGGAGATTAACTACCGTCAGCTGCCTGCGCGAGCTCGTGTACACCTGTCAACAATGAATTTAATTAACTTCTACAGAACACAAGCCCACATGTCAGCGTTCCACAACGTTGCTCCACAAGTGACTTCGCTTTTTGGCAGCTCCAAAAACACTTTGAGTAAATGTTTTACTCGCTCTTGGTGGTGTCCCAAAACTGCAGAGTAATTACTCTGAGCAAACGTTTACGTGCACTATTTCAGCGAGTAACCAACTAGAAACAGAAAATGGCAAGAAGTTAAATAGAACTAAAATAACTAAAAGGAAATGTGGACATTCTGGTTATAGACACGTGGGGGAGTAAAATTGTAAATGGCGAGTGATAAAAATTCGTACATTTATCAAGGTTTCACTTACATAGATGCTGCATTTTTCGGGCATAATGTTAATGATTAAGTTATTGAGAGTATGAAGCTATTTATGTGTGTAATTATTTTTTTTTTTTTAAGAAAGAAAAAGTTGTTGAAGGTGACATGTGTATTCTGGAATTGATATCGGTTGCTTGATCAGTACATAATCGTGAACACAGCGTGCTATTTACGTCATTCTCGTTCCAAAACCATGTTTACTCTTTCTTTGCTGAACTGTCGTTCTACTTTGCTTTACTCTAGTCTCCAAGTAGCGTTTTGGAACGCTGCGCGAAGTAGCATCATCACGGAAACGCGAATTAGTCAACACATGATTGGTCACCCTCACTCCTTACACCCGCGGCCGAGCGCAAGGGGTAAGTAAGTCTCGGAACATAGAAGGGAGAGAACGGTGTGACCTTGTGTAGTTCACATATTTTACGGATACACACTTATCTTGGTCGAGCAGTAGCAGGGAAAAAAATAACAAGACTTGTACCTGAAAACGCTAAACTACAGAACACATAATACCGAATATTACTGACACACAAAGTAATCCCAGAAAGAAAACACGTAGACTTAAAAACACGCACCGTATTTCANAATACCGAATATTACTGACACACAAAGTAATCCCAGAAAGAAAACACGTAGACTTAAAAACACGCACCGTATTTCATGCAAAACAGTACTCTGCTTGAACTAAGACAACTAAGTTCCGAAAGTACAATTAAATAAACGGATTATTTTGTAAACATTTTTTATGTTTACGTGTTTGTTATAGTTAATTACGATCCTTTGGGCCGAGAGCCAGTCACCGCTGTTTCTAAAGCTATAATGCGCAGTTTATTTTTACAATTAAATTAATTTAACAACACGACGTGAATATAGTTTGTCTTTTGTTTCTTGTAATGTTATAACATTGTGGGTAATATGAAATTTATAAATAGTATGTTAANGTCTTTTGTTTCTTGTAATGTTATAACATTGTGGGTAATATGAAATTTATAAATAGTATGTTAATCACGCTAAAAAAAAAAAAAAAAAAAGTTTCCCATATTCACAGTTATTAAACAATTCTAGATGACTGGACCAGGTCTTAGATTGGAGCGTACTAAGGAAAGGTAAAGGCACAGTGTTGAGTTTTGGCGTGGTTGCTGCGAAAGGAATGAATGTAATGCATCCTATTAATTTATATTTCGATCCTCTTAGGTAATCAACGTGGTGGTGAATAAGCCGCTTTGGATCCCATATAGTATCTAAGTCTTTTATACAATGATTCTTTGTGAGTATTTTAAAATACAAGACGCAGTTAATAGTTTATAGTTTGTGGACTTTTTCTATAGTGAAAATGATTTATTGTGTTTCGTTTGTACTGTAAGACATACTATTATTTTAACACCAAGTACTTATGCGTTCAATATTTTTCTGCATCAAGAAGCAGTCTTCAATTACGCTAATTTCACGACTGATTTTAAGGTCACCAGCAGACAAAACTATTTGCGAGCTATAATTAGTGTAGTAACATAAGTCTTAATAAAAAGAATGAAAAGCAAAGTAGAAAGAGAACTCCTTAAGGAACACGTGAACTAACAGGGAAACTGAGGGTAATTTATTAATTATTTTTACACCGATATGGTTATTTGTTGGGTAACTTTCGATTAACTGTAGATTATTAGGATGACGCCCTACAGAGTCAAGTTTTTCTAATAGAGTCATATCATTATCATTATCGAATGCCTTGGAAAGACAAAAATGCATCCCATCCACTTGACCACTGGATATGACTTCCTTATGAATAGAATTAACAAACTCAATCAAAATTAGTAGTTTTCTTATTCGGGAAAAATCCATGTTGAAAAATGTAAAATATGTTAATAGTATGAAATGTAATTGTTAATGAAANGTTTTCTTATTCGGGAAAAATCCATGTTGAAAAATGTAAAATATGTTAATAGTATGAAATGTAATTGTTAATGAAAAACGTTTCAAAGCTTTTGAGAAGGATCATGAAATAGAGATAAACTGTAAACTTGAAACAGTGAGAATTAAGCCAAATCAGTGAAAACAGTGACAATTGCGCAACTGGTAATCAGTGCCAGATAACTAATTAGTAAGGTGGCTGAATTTCACTGATTTATTTGTGATTCGCACTGGATGTCGAGAATTCCACTGCGATAAATCACTTGTTCCCAGTTCATTTTCTTGACTCATCAGTCGGCAATAGCTTATCAACTGATTTTCAGTGAATTTTGTTTCACGGATTGATATCCCTGATTCGGGCCTAGAGTGTAGGTCTGTAATTACTAATTAAATGTTTGATACATTTTTTCTATGTATTTGTTTTACTAAAACATTCTTCCAAATATAAGGGAACTCACTTTTGGGTTTAAAGCAGGAATATGATCTTGGAGCAGCAATCAACAATAAAGTTTGGTATGTTGTTGTAAAATGCGTAAAAATATGGTAAAAAAATTTTTATACACCTGGGTACCAAACTTTTAATAACAGCTATAGAAGGGGAGTTGTTTTTTGGTTTGGATAATGATAAGTTTTACTCTCACATAATATTTTATGTAAACTGAAGTCCTCGGCGGATTGTTCAAAATCACCAAACTGAAGGTATCTCATAATTATAGTTCTTCGTATGTCATACATACAGCCAGCAATCATATCCTGTAAGCTAGTGAAATTGTAAAAAAAACTCTTTGCTATGCAGGCATACCATCTTAGCAATTATCCTACAATGCATTTATATATTTGCAGAATTTTGNAAAAAAACTCTTTGCTATGCAGGCATACCATCTTAGCAATTATCCTACAATGCATTTATATATTTGCAGAATTTTGTAGGTCGAGAAAATGTTACAACAGAAATACAAAAGGAATACAAATGCATATTGATTTACTGAAGAGCACGAATATTTTTTATGTCATGACTTATAAATTCATCTACATGAGTGGCTCTTGTACAATGCTTACAGTACCCAATATTTTTGGTAAATTTTATTAGAACGGGGTTGTTACGGGTAACAAAAAAAAAGTATATGGTTACAGTAAATACTGTAATTTTCCTCGGTTGCTTGAGCGATTGCGTAAGAGATCACTAATTCAGAGACATTCGTGGATCATTCTGATTTTTGGCCAGTTATTAACCCTGCAATCTTTCCTATTCGTGACAACAGAAAACAGACTGGCGCTTAGAACCCAGCATTTTGGGAGTGTTCCGTCCCCCCGCTTTACGCTCGCGAAGCCAACCGAACACTGTTCCGATTCTCTGCGTGAGCGCGTTAACGCACACCGACACATCAGCGTATTTCCAGTAAATCTAACACATCAGCGGCGTACGACTCCAGGAAGCGGAATGATTTACGANACCGACACATCAGCGTATTTCCAGTAAATCTAACACATCAGCGGCGTACGACTCCAGGAAGCGGAATGATTTACGGCTTGACGTTACACCGGCCGGTGAACGATATGCGCTGCACGGTCCAAGGTCTCGGATGAAGAGGGAATATGAAAACGAAGTGCAGTCTTGCGCATTCTCTTACTTCAGAAGTGCATGTTACACAAAGTCATCCCTAGCTATATACCCGTGGTTAAAACCAATGCTAGTTGCAATTTAGGAAGTGCTACGAAAACATTTACCAACGTAATTTCTGTAGACAGTTCCTTATAAACTTGTTACATAAATTTTCCGTAGGAAAAGCTCATGCAGACGTTGTGAAAACTTGTTACTATATAACTGGAACGATAAATGAAAAATGTTAGGGGGCGTTTTTTGCTTGAGTAAGCTAACTCGTTGCAAAAAAAAACGTTTCTTAAGGCCCCCGCCTACTCGTCGCTTGAACTTCGTTGCAGAGTGTTTTCGAAATACATGTTTTCCCACGAAAGTATTAAACGTGCGTCCAATGTTCTGATCTACGAATAGAATACACACTCTTGACGAAAGCTGTCAAGAACATAGAAGAAGTCATGCACATTAGAAACACCATTTCAGAGTACTACAAAATTGCTAATAACGGCTTTTTTCAAAGCGCTGTAACTCAGAATATACGTGTCAGATACATACAAAACTACTCAAGGGCTCTGCATTAAATATTCCTAAAGACTTTCCATAAAGAAATAGCAGTGTCGCCGCTGAAAGCCCCATACGTACACGTAGCACGACGAGAACACTGCACGCCAGTTCAGAGATTTGCGCTTAGTGGCGATGGCTCACTTGATACGCGTGGCAGTCTCGACCTTATCATTTCCACGCTTCTTGGCCTGACACGCGGAATAAAGCCCCTTAAGTGTCCTGCCTGACTGGACGTTGAAAAACGCGCCGAGCCTCACAAAATCTTATTGTTTAAAAACAGTCCCACGCGCGTAAAATATGTCCACCTATGAATACTATAAATAAAATATATTCCACATCCAACGACAAGTGTCAGTTTTATATTTCCGTTTCTAATGTGTGTTCCTGAAGGCTAAAATGGCTGGAAAACATGCATACNACGACAAGTGTCAGTTTTATATTTCCGTTTCTAATGTGTGTTCCTGAAGGCTAAAATGGCTGGAAAACATGCATACGCAATCTTTTCTTAGGTACTAAAATACCTGTGCAGAATATTGAATGCTTTCGAGGAATGTCACCGCTGGGATTCTCAAGAGGCGAGTTACAGATGTTAAAACTACGCGTTAGTTCAGTTGCCTTGCGCATAGAGGCGATGAAACCATGTGATGAGCGTACTTGGGTCGCCCGTAGAAGTCCCGCGCAAAATACCTTCAGCCAGGTGGACCCCTATATACGTATTTTTGCTTTCACAAATATTTCTCAATAAACTTTCCTTCATTTTCTCTTCTATCCATTTCGTGAGTTACATACTTTTGGATTATGTGAATATATGGCAGTAAATATTTTGATTTTACATAAATGTGTAATTAATGAGTGGATATTAAGTGACTGCAGGCAGCATAAAAACAATGTTTACTTCTTAAATTATAATTTATATATATATATTGCGCGCACTGACAAAAACAGAAATTGTTAATACTGGGGTTAGGTGGTTGCACTTTATAAATAATAGATGTGTGTATTTTGTAGCATTGTAAACAAACTAGGAGATTACATTTACATACTTTATTAAGACCGCAGTCTCTCACGAACCTGGATATACATTCCTTAGGCTAGCCATATCCTAGTTTGTAACAATTTCACGTAATCACTTGATCGACACATGGCACATGGTAGCGTAAGTAGATGAGAAAAAAAAATAACAACAAAGTAAGCCTATAAACACGACTGGCTAACAGCATTAAGCACTGGGAATTCACTCTCTGATATGATCAGTAGGACTTCTGGAATTCACTGATTTACACAAATATCCCAGGGTTTTTGTAGCAATTTTTATTTTCAACTATAGGAGTTNGGACTTCTGGAATTCACTGATTTACACAAATATCCCAGGGTTTTTGTAGCAATTTTTATTTTCAACTATAGGAGTTTGTCACTCTTCACTGTTTAATTTCATGTCATGCGATCAGGGACAACGTATGTACACATCCACGGGCCTTGTCTGAACAGTTTCAATGGATGCTAATCTCTGCTTTGGGACTCACCTACCACACGATTTGTATTGTCAATTTTGATAGCCTAATCTAGTTACATGCTATACATTATTTAATATTCACTCCCGTACTTGGTAGAGTATTTTACCTACGAATTGTATAATTTAGTCATGAAACTCTTTGGCATAGCTACGTTAGCACGTACATGCGTACACGAGAATAAATGCATGTGTGACGTTGGCTGGCATTTCGCAGAAAAAATATGCGCGAAGCCCTGCAAAATTAAAAATGACATAAATGTTGAAATATTATTTTGCTCCGTATTAAAGCAGCCATTGGCAATGTTTGCTGTTTATTAAGACAAGGTGTGAAAAAAAAAATTTCCTTACTTTTTGAAGCAGTAGTTGTAAAACTTTCTGCGCATGTGCGGTGCAGAAGCTGCAATAAAGTACAAGAAGAGTTTTATTTCTCAAATTAAATATGCAATTATCGCTGCTCCCATCTTACTTTCCTTTCGTTCATATGATCATAATACCATTTGTTAAATTGTATCCATGAATTTAGGAAAACAATTAAGCTATGTATAAGCTGTTTTTTTTCTTTTTCGACAATTCATCGATTTATCAATAGGTATACACAGGACATTCGGAAATTACTATCTTGGTCAAGTTTGGTCGAATAGACGTATACATGTGTTCAAGTGGCCTGAAATGTCGGTAGACCTAGTGGGACGTGCACCAAAGCACCAATCAAAGAACTTTCGAAAACAATCTTACAAACAAACACACATATATAATCCATTCACGGTTACTTCCAACTATTCTGAAGCCCTACTTAAGTCCTACTTTCAAGCTGTTCCCCCACCTCGTGCAAACAAAGATTAACCAAGTCTAGAAAATTACACCAAAGGGGAAACACACAGCATTCTTGAGCACTTGTTTTAATATCATTTTGCACGAGAACTACTTCTTACTGGGCGTTACCAACGCACCCACTTTCTCCCTGTTTTTAAACATATTAATTACAAGTGAAATATTAAAATATATAAATATGAGTAAGAGTTAAATTTAATAAAAAATAAAATAATATTCTGTTAACATAATTTTAAGACTCATGTGATACATGTCATATTTAGGAAACAACGAGACGCGTCAAAGGTTTGACTCGAAAATCGCGAAGAAACCGCGAATAAACTATAAGCAGGAGTTGTGCACACGGGCTGGTGTCACACCAGCCTTCGCCTGCCGGCCACAAGAAGCCCCGGCGAGGGGGTTGGTGGGAACTGGGTGGTGGGGGAGGGGGGTAATTAATGAGCGAGGCTAGGGGGTTGACGTCGCGGCTCGTGCACACATGACTGCCCCCGGCTGATAAGTACGCGTCGCCGTCCCGCCGCGGGGGTGCAGCGACGGCTGATGACTGATGGCGAAGTGGCGGCGTTGTCCGCGGGGCAACCTCTTGGNGACTTCTGGAATTCACTGATTTACACAAATATCCCAGGGTTTTTGTAGCAATTTTTATTTTCAACTATAGGAGTTCGTCACTTTTCACGGTCTCATTTCACGTCATGCGATCAGGGACGACGTATGCACACGTCCACGGGCCTTGTCTGAACAGTTTCAATGGATGCTAATCTCTGCTTTGGGACTCACCTACCACACGATTTGTATTGTCAATTTTGATAGCCTAATCTAGTTACATACTATACATTATTTAATATTCACTCCCGTACTTGGTGGAGTATTTTACCTACGAAGTCTATAATTTAGTCATGAAATTCTTTGGCATAGCTACGTTAGCACGTACATGCGTACACGAGAATAGATGCATGTGTGACGTTGGCTGGCATTTCGCAGAAAAAATATGCGCGAAGCCCTGCAAAATTAAAAATGACATAAATGTTGAAATCTTATTTTGCTCCGTATTAAAGCAGCCATTGGCAATGTTTGCTGTTTATTAAGACAAGGTGTGAAAAAAAAAATTTCCTTACTTTTTTGAAGCAGTAGTTGTAAAACTTTCTGCGCATGTGCGGTGCAAAAGCTGCAATAAAGTACAAGATGAGTTTTATTTCTCAAATTAAATATGCAATTATCGCTGCTCCCATCTTACTTTCCTTTCGTTCATATGATCATAATACCATTTGTTCAATTGTATCCATGAATTTAGGAAAACAATTAAGCTATGTATAAGCTGTTTTTTTTTTTCGACAATTCATCGATGTATCAATAGGTATACACAGGACATTCGGAAATTACTATCTTGGTCAAGTTTGGTCGAATAGATGTATACATGTGTTCAAGTGGCCTGAAATGTCGGTAGATCTAGTGGACGTGCACCAAAGCACCAATCAAAGAACTTTCGAAAACAACCTTACAAACACATATATATATAATCCATTCACGGTTACTTCCAACTATTCTGAAGCCCTACTAAAGTCCTACTTTCAAGCTGTTCCCCCACCTCGTGCAAACAAAGATTAACCAATTCTAGAAAATTACACCAAAGGAGAAACACACAGCATTCTTGAGCAATTGTTTTAATATCATTTTGCATGAGAACTACTTCTTACTGGGCGTTACCAACGCACCCACTTTCTCCCTGTTTTTAAACCTATTAATTACAAGTGAAATATTAAAATATATAAATATAAGTAAGAGTTAAATTTAATAAAAAATAAAATAATATTCTGTTAACATAATTTTAAGACTCATGTGATACATGTCATNTTAAATTTAATAAAAAATAAAATAATATTCTGTTAACATAATTTTAAGACTCATGTGATACATGTCATATTTAGGTAACAACCAGACGCGTCACACACGGGGGGATTTTTTTTTTCAAAGGTTTGACTCGAAAATCGCGAAGAAACCGCGAATAAACTATAAGCAGGAGTTGTGCACACGGGCTGGTGTCNAAGGTCGGGGGAGACGTGCTGCTAGGCCGGCGTCTCGCGTCGCCTGGTTACGCGCGGAGGAAGTAGTTCGTAAACGGGGAATCTCTGAACCAGGTGTCCACCAAACGCGGTAGCTAAATTACTAGCGTGAAGTGAAGTGGAGAGGTCTGGGCGGCTCTTAAGGCGCCCGTCTACCTGGCGCTTGAACTGCGTTGCAGAGCGTTCCAAATACACATTTTTTCAACGAAGCTATTAAGCGTGCGTCCAACGTGCTGATCTACGAAAAGAACACACACTTTAGAGGAGAGCTGTTAAGTACTTTCAAAATATCACGTACGTTATAAACATCAATTCAGAGTACTCCAAAACCGCTAAAAACTGCCTTTCCAAGGCGCTGTAGCTGAAATGCACGCATCAGACACATACAAAACTACTATAGGCGCATGCACTGAACCTTCCTAAAGACTTCCCACTAATAAAATGATCTGGTCACCGCTGAAAGTCCCTTAGGTACACGCAGCACGACGAGAACACTGCACGCCAGTTCAGAGCCTTGCGCTTAGCGGCGATGGCGTACTTGATGCGCGTGGCAGTGTCGCCCTTATCGCTCCCGCGCTTCTCGGCCTAAACGTGGGAAAAATTTCCAGGTAGACGGGGGCCTTAAGATCGAGGCCTTGAGACTTGTGTTTGGACGCCGAGAAGTCAACGTCGATTTAGAAAAGCGCTCAAACGAATGGTGCGTACGAAGGTCGGTCAACGACTTGCGAATGCAGAGCCAAGACCTACAGCTTCACTACCGCATCGTCGGGAAGTGTGAATACCGCGATGAGATTCGTGATTTCGGATGCACTGGAAGAAGACCACAGAAATAGTGAATATGAGAAAATAATTACTTTCGTATGACACTTCTACTCTACGATAACTGTTTTCGCAGCTTGCGTGAGGCAATGCTTAGAAAAAATTAAACACGAAGACGCACAAGGAAAGTATTCCTACGCCTACGTAGAAACACCACGTGTATTATCGTCGCTACCTTCGGCTTCAATGCCGCTTACCATGTTAAAAGTAGATGCAGTTACAGGATTCAAGTGACATGCAGCGTAAAGTACGTGGTTGGTTAGCGCGAAGTATACACTTGCTAAACTTTCACTTGAAATAACGAACTTTTGAAATAACACTAAAGCACCAGTAGCTTGAAGACCGGTGTCGATATTGAGACTCTCTACGAAGAAACCGAAACTTCGTGGCACACAGTATATGCAGAATTGGCAGGTTATGAAGAATTTGATGACGATATGTTTCTTGATGTATAGCGTTGTGAATTGTTGAACACTATTAGAAATCTCACCAAAGATTTTGCAGTGACCAGTAGATCTAATCTGAATGAATAACATGGAAGAATACAAGAACATTGGCTTTGTATTTTTCGTCGATCCCAATGAACTTGTTGATTACTCAGACATTTGATAATTTTGCAAAGAGATAGAGATTACTCGCACGTGAACTAAATATCTTCAATCTTCGAAGAATTGAAGGAAAGTGCCCAAGGGGATGTATCGAATGAGTCGATTAGCGTTACCCATGAACGGCAACTGTTACGAGGTGAAGAAGTTATGGTGTATAGAATAAGTTAAAAATAGAAATACAAAGAAATTACATGTTTTTTTTATTGTGCCACACCGTTTTGTTTTTCCAACAACCATGCATGTATAATATACTCTTCTATACAAAGTTTGTTTAGCTCTTTCAGTAACACAGAAACATATCGTCTAGGCATTGCAACACATTTTTTAAATCGGAAGTGTACTGCTGTTAGTATGCTGCACTATCGTATAACGTGACCAACACAAACCTGATTGTGCTTTGTGTTACACTGAAAGAACAGCGATCAAAATATTGGTTTGTAGAGGGTCAAAAATACATTAAGTTGCCCCAGAAAAATATTTTGTCGAGTAGAAAAAACTTGAACACAACAAAATCTAGGTTGTTCACCTAACTAAANAGTTGCCCCAGAAAAATATTTTGTCGAGTAGAAAAAACTTGAACACAACAAAATCTAGGTTGTTCACCTAACTAAAGATACGTTTGCATAAACAAAACATCTGTGTTGGGCCAAAAGTAATTAGGCTGTCAACAAAATATTTTTTTTAATCATCTGTATACAGAATTTATCTGAACTTCGTGCAGAAAATTTAGCCAAGGCATCTGTGGGCTTAAGCAACCAGAAAACCCAAGTAACATAAGGTCCGGAAAAGCAATAATGTCTTACGTTGAAGTTAGCTGTAACAATTCCGGGAGTTGGAAATAATACAAACAAATTAATGTACTTNAGCAATAATGTCTTACGTTGAAGTTAGCTGTAACAATTCCGGGAGTTGGAAATAATACAAACAAATTAATGTACTCATTATATTTTCTAAGCAAAGCTATGGTTATTCAATACAAAAAGAAAAGTAGTGTAGTAGATTCTGCACAATACACTACAATATAGTAAGTACCAAATGTCCCCTTGAAGCTAACTTCAACGTCACGTTAGTAATACAATATTACTTTTCCGGAGATTTTGTATCTAGGGTTTTCTGGTTATTTATGCCAACAGATTTCGTGGTTTAATTTTATTCGCGAAGCTCAGATGCATCCTGCATATTTATTTGGCCACCCATTTGACTGCCTTCGTTCGAAAATAAAGCTTCGNTTCGCGAAGCTCAGATGCATCCTGCATATTTATTTGGCCACCCATTTGACTGCCTTCGTTCGAAAATAAAGCTTCGAGTGATTTCTTTGTTGCAATTAGGAAAGTAACAATGTTTGTTAGTGCATATATTAATGCTGAATAATGGCATAAGCATCCTAATAAACCAAGGTCAGAAGCAAACTAAAAAGTATAACCATAAAACTGAAATATTTATATGCATGAGTGTTTAATTTACGTATAGCCAAACGAATATTTAGTTACATCAACCAAATCGTAGCTTGGAGCAACCAAATAAGAACAACAAAATAATTTGATTTCAACAACAAAATATTTAATTGGCCCTATACAAACTATTAATTTCGTTGCTCGACACAGNAACAAAATAATTTGATTTCAACAACAAAATATTTAATTGGCCCTATACAAACTATTAATTTCGTTGCTCGACACAAACTTTGTTCGTTTCAACTAAGCTTTTCTCTCAGTGTACTGGCAGCAGCTGTTATTTTTAGATAAGAAAATATAGTCTCAACAGCTAATGATACATCCCACATGGCAGTGACTTAACTCATTGGTAGAGACCGGAAAAAATCGCGAGTTCAATGACCTGCAGGCTAGACTCTACGGTCTTATGTACAAACATGCCGACATCAACTGCACATTGGTTGCTTGCTGTCACAGTGGAAGGCGACGATTGGACCAGCATTCTCCAGGAAGTGTCAAATACGGCGTGGGCCAATGGATTAAGTTAAATAAAAGCATGTGTTTTGAATTCTAGCTTGTCCTAAAATGAATCAGCGAATTCTTCAGGTCTCTACTCATTGGATGTTGTTTTATGATGCGTAAAGTGCAGACCGTTGAAGCCACTTCCTCTGAGAAATGTCCCAGATGTAAGACAACTTTACTGAAACGGTTGGCATTCTGCGAGAAAGTAGACAAGGAGTGTTACTGTTCAGTTTGTAGTATACTTGAGGTCCATTTGATGAGTTAACGTTACGGATATAACTAATGAGCCTTCTTTCCTCAACGTGGATGCAAATAATTTTTAAATAATTTCTTAAAACCTGAGTTCGTAGGAAGGATTTAAGTTATCTTAGAAAGCAATAATTTAGAAATGAAACCAGAAAATTATGCAACAGTAGTGAAACAATTACAAATATATACATACATTACCCGGGACTTGAACCCAGAAAACCTTGGACTATAAGCTTGCGTGAAATCCACTGCATTACGGAGGTCGGATTCGGAGAATTTTTTTCGGATTTAAACAGTATAATGTTTCAAATGATAGGGTTTCTAACTTTAAAACATTTACAGGGCCTTTATTTTGAAAATAAGTGACTGAGCCACATAAAATATATAAATTTACATAGCCTACCGTGGCGCTAGTTGTATGAAGAATTTGATGAAAATCAGTTGTTTGGTCCCTGAGATATTACATAAAAATCTTTATTTTCGTATATAATGATATCGAACAAAATTCTCAGAAAAAGAGTGCCTATATACGATGCTTCTAACGTATACTGCCGAGATGCAAATTTTGGTTGGATTTGGTGAAATTGTTTAATATATATGTCAAACTTACCTAAATGATTTATAAAGCTGACATTTTGAACATTGTTGACTGGCCCATTTAAATCATGAAAGTTTACATGGCCTTCTCTAGTATTTATGGTGTGCACAGTTTAGTACAAATTAGTTTAAATGTTCCAATGTAACATTTGGTGGGAATAGGTTGATTGGTCCTTGAGATATGATATAAAATCTCCAAAATTTTAATGTGGCGCTCTTGATAAATTGAGTACAAAAAAGTAATGTAGTAGAAATTTCGATGATTGTATACTGCCAATATACAAAGCTAAGTTAAAGCAGATTTCATAGTTTCGTAGATATCGCGCAAAAATCTAAAATAATCTTATAGCCGCCATTCTGAAAATAAGTGTCCTACTTAAAAAAAAATACATTTTTAAATATGTCCTACCACAGTACATTATAATCGCCAAATTTTGTAAGAATGGGTTGATTGTTTTCCGAGATATGAGATGAAATAATTATTTCACAAAATGGAAGAGAAATGAGTCTGCATAGACAAACTTGATGGTTGTTATAGGTACTGCCAGCATACAAAGTTAAGATGAAATATGTTTCGTAAATAAAATAAAATGAAATAAAATATTTGTATAGCCACCATTTTCAAAATAAGTGCCTGGTGTACATAAAACATACCACTTTACACCACCTGCTGCAGTACTACTTGTTTGCCAAATTTGGAAGGAATTTGTCAATAGTTTACCGAGATATGGCAAAAAACTTTATTTACTCACATAGCGCTATCTTAAAAAATGGCGGACAACATATACTTCATGTACATAAAGTCGATAGTTGTAATATCTACTGCCAGTATACAAAATATAGTTTAATTTGATTACATGTTTTCAACGTTGTAGAATTCTAAGCGAAAATCGTTATATAACCGCCATTAAATAATTTAAAAATATTGCTTAACATCATCTTCTTCAGTACTAATTGTTTACCCAATTTGGTAGGAATCGGTTAATTATTTACTGAGTTAGGACATAATAACTTCCAATATGGCACATAAAATTTATTATTTGTTAGTGTAAATGATATTTGTAATATATACTTTCCGTATACAGAATTCGGTCGAAATTGGATAAATGATATGGCATATATACTAAATAAACTTAAAAATGTTTTATGGCCGTTATTTTGAAAATAAATAACAAATTAAGTTCAATCCAACCACTTACGTTTAAATGGCCTACCATAGCTTACGAGCCAAGTCGGCTGAGAATTGGTTGCAAAGTTTTCGAGATTTAATGTAAAATATATTTCTTTAATTGGTGCTATTTTCTAAAATGGAGCACCAACAATAATATACATCTTAAAATTTAGTGCTTACACAATGTTCTGCCAGCATACAAAATTTTGTTAAAATCGGTTGAATGGTTCCCAAGATATTACTTATAACAAAAAAATGATTTTAATGGCCGCCATTTTGAAAGTATGTGCCCAACGTGGTTGGAAACTGTAAACGTCATGTGTCCTTACTAAGTATTATATGTGTACCAAGTTTGGTGAAATGCTGTTTGACGCGTTCAAAAATTTAAAGGTGGGGTACACATGAATGCACAGACACACACACATTCATACACACACACACAGACAGGAAAGTGATATCATAAGTCTTTCTTTCCTTCGGAAAGTAGGCTAAAAAAAGACTGAGAAACGTGCCGAGGAGCGAGTGAGGAATGTTTGTGGAATGATTGAGGAACGATGCTACATATCATATTCTCCAAGTAGGCAGGTAGGTCTTAACGTCTCGTCGACAGCGATGTCATTACAGACGGAGCAAGTTGCTCAGAGAGGCAAGGAACTGGGAAGGAATCGGCCATGGCATGTAGCAAGGAACCATCCCATCATTCGCCTGGAATTATTTCGGAAAACCATGGAAAACCGAAATCAGAATGGCCGGACCCGGATTCGAACCCAGGTCCTACCGAACGCGATTGCAAAGTTTAACCACTACGCCACCTCGCTCAGTCGTATTCTCCAGGGTCGCGAGTTTTACCATATTGTGAATTCGGCTGCTCTACATCTAATAAATGCCAAATGGCGGCTAACTATGCTTATAAAGAAGCTTAGGGCTTAATGCGATACATGCAGGATGATTCTAAAATCATGGGACAAACATTGAAGGGTGGTACAGCTCACTAAAACAAACAATTATTGTATAGTAATATATGGGCGGAAGTGACGCGTTGAGGCACAAACACGTAAACATAACACATTAACGGAAACATAAAATGTTCATTAGCAGCATACTTAACGAGTGATTCCATACAGAAAATGTTAAAACAGTTGCTGGAAATGCATCCTCCAACAGTCACGCATGCTTGGCGACCTCTAACATATGGCGTGATTGGCTGACAATGGTGGCGTGCGTGAAATACCCGGCGTATTTGAACCTGTTCGCCAATCACTCCACCGACGCTACCAAGCTTGCATTACTGTCGGTGGTAACAATTTTGAGGAATTATTATAAACAATGCTGTAAAAAGGAATTTAGCGGCGACGTCGTAAATAAACAATGTGTGGCATTTCATGTGTTATTTTTGTGTTTGTGTCTCAACGCGTCACTCCCGCCCATATATTCCTATACAATAATAGTTTGTTTTAGTGAGCTCTACGAACCATCAATGTTTGTCCCATGATTTTAGAATCACCCTGTATATGCACAATGGGGGTTATGCTGTCCTGACAATTTCCAAGTTTAAAGGTCCTAACACCAACAGTCGCTGGAAAACAGTCACTTACACATTTATGTTTTTTAGTCCTCTGGCATACTATGATTTTAACGCTAACGAAGGCAGGGTGGTCGCTACCTCATAGTTGGTCTTGGGTTCGCCTTATACATCGAAGACCAGAATTCATGTGCCAAAATAACAGGGCTAAGAGGAAGCCTTAAAGGAAGAGTCTGATATAAGGAATCCTGGGGTCGTAAACCTTTCCTTCGCCCTCACACGTGAGAGTGAAGNGCCTTAAAGGAAGAGTCTGATATAAGGAATCCTGGGGTCGTAAACCTTTCCTTCGCCCTCACACGTGAGAGTGAAGTTTCAGAGGCAGGTAGGTAACTAGTTATTTTTTTTAATTACACACACACTTGATATTGACATCTCGTGGTGTACTTAGCTTACAAGTAATCGATTACAGGTAGACAGATTTTTGACGTTGCTGTGCAAATGTGCACAGGAGAGATGGGTATCCTAGACGGTACAACGCTACCGCAGTCCGTGAACTGCATCACTGTACACAAGGTGCGTGTTGGCCAGCTCCGGTCACGTAAAGCCTGCCATGCTTTCCCATCTAGCTGCAGGCACGCACTGACTTGCCAGCAGCTAAGGCCACCTCCACACAAGCGTCGATTACACCTTGATTGACGCTTCATGTCTACCTGCACATGTAACTTCACTCACATGTATGGGGGAGAAGGGAATGTTTGTGACCTGGGGCGTTCCTTATATCAGAAATGTTACTTTTGCGCTCCCTTTTTTAACCTGTGAGTCTTGCACATGAATTCTGGTCCTTGGTGTATACTAAACTTCATAGCTCACCCGTGCTCTACATAATATTTCACCAAGAATTTAAAAATGGGAATTTTAAAATTGCAAGTCTTGACATTTTTATGTGAAATGGATTATTAAAAAATAAGTTGCTAGAGGAATAATAATAAAACTAAACAATATTTCTACAGTTCTGTTACACTCTCCGTAGAGATGCACTATTAGTTTTTTTAATTGTGAAATTTAGAATTGGTGGATTATTTTTTTTTTTTTTTTGGAAAAACGTTTATCGATTTCATAAATTTTATAATTTGGTTAACGAACCGAAGTCACGCAATGCGTTGGTTATACACGCAGGTACACTCCTAAATGGAAACGACATTTCTGAAATGTGTTGGTAAGAACATATTTCCTGNCGTTGGTTATACACGCAGGTACACTCCTAAATGGAAACGACATTTCTGAAATGTGTTGGTAAGAACATATTTCCTATGTGATATACCTTGAGACGATGGTTTATCGTTGGAAAAGTTGACTGTTTCCTTGGATTGAATGTACTGTACACATATCAAATGGTTTTATTCTATTATTGGCTTTCGTGTTTGTAAATAGTTACCATCCCATTTCATTGGACCAATGNACATATCAAATGGTTTTATTCTATTATTGGCTTTCGTGTTTGTAAATAGTTACCATCCCATTTCATTGGACCAATGAAGATTCTGATACTCGAAAGCAAAACGTTTGTGACTGGTCTGCAAAGTATTTAGCAGAGTGAAAAACTTGATTATCCAATCATGAAAGGATTAACTACCTATAGTGTTATCAAAAATGTGTTGGCTCAAATTTTTTTTCCCATGTCTCCAGCTATAACTTATGGCTGTAAAACAAATATGGCCACTGTATCACGGAAATATTGATGTATATTTTGTAGGGCAGATGGTCGTTACTGTAAATAAATTCGGGAGAGTTTGACACTCCCAAGTCGAGCCGAAGTAGATGGCCGTTAAGGCCCCTCATCACCCCTTTTGACTCACGTGGGTCCAGAATACCCCAACTTATACTACTCACCATACTTTCGCCAGGAGAAAACGGGAGTTGTTTATATTCATAAATTCACTCGACGGTAAATATATAATTGAATTTCTTCCATGATATAATTAGAATTAGTTCATTTCCCAAGCAGTAGTTAACGATGTAGTCAAAATAGACAGCGGACCAAGCCTCATAAAGTTTTGATTATAATTGCTACCGAAGTTGGATAAACCTTTTTCTAGAAGTCAGGAAATATAACCACGTTTTAATCACTAATTCAATATCAGTGGAAAACTATAACAGCCTCACAGACGATCGTACATAGTGATAAAAATAGGTTATAAAATAAAATTCTTCTGACGAACTCTTTCTTAGGAATATTAACGGCAAAATATTCTGGACATTGTGTATATCTTGACACCAATGAAACACAAAGTAAAACTAAAACGAGTAACCCCGATCGCTAGAAATTTCAATTCCACAAGGAATAATATCCAAACAAAATTTTAAAGTAAATTCTAGTGTTTTTCTTTATTATTGAGCCAATGAAATGAAAAAAATTAATAATGGTGACATAATTAGACACTAATGGGGCTACCTGCTAATGCAAATTAATTCAATTCTGCTTACGAAAATACATGCAAGAAAAATGAACATCTGCATTTTCTACGAAAATGGAAGAAAATTAAAACCCCTTCATGCCAAGCTGAGGGACGGAATCATCGCAAATAGAATTCCGTCACGACTAGGAAAGTGAAAAGGTTAGGTCGGGACTCATTTATTCACAATTAAAATCTCTGTAATTAGTGACGAACGAGGCGGAGTGAACTCAGTGCTTTCGGAAATGGACAAGACATCGTTGAATAAATATTAATGCCTTACTGTTTTGGAAACCATAAGCTAAACTACCAGCCTTGTCAAGTGATATACTGCAGCAGCCCATGTTCTTAAATGTTCTTGCAACTTTTAATTGACGTGATTAGCTAATGACTGCTAGTTCTTCCTGATCTCGTTGTTTGTCTTGTCTAGCCCTCGTAGGCCCAAGGGAGGGGAATCTGTAATTTGGTAGGCTGATTACTTCTAACCAGTAATGGATAAAAAAATCAAATTCTCTTTGGTCGTCGAAGTATGTGGAAGAGCCGTTAGCTCTTAGTAGATATTCCTTGATGCATGTTTTTGTAGTGGGGCTGTCCTCGACTGCCGGAAAGACTGCTCATATTTGGTGAATCACCAAGCTGTTGACTTGTCACTATCGTAATGTGGGCATGTTTACAATATATATATATATATATATATATATATATATATATATATATCTTTATTTTTAAGTTCCCTTTTGTCTTCTTGTAATCCGGGATGGAAACATCACACTCACGTGCTCCGTCAAGCGGACTGAGGACGACTATGATGCTTAGCGGTAGTCAATCGATGTATCGACTTTTAAACAACCTCATTGTTATTTCCAGTGCTCGATTTTCTGTGTGATCGACGCGGACGACAACTGTAAAACTCATTTTGCTGTTCCAAACTGACAGAGGCAGAATGGTGCACCTCGATTTTTCAAAACGAGCAGTCTGGTGACTCTGGAGACAGAAATTGAATGCATAAATATCGACGATTCACAATCGTCTCCGAGATCAGCATGAAGTGCCCCAGCACTCACCAATTTTCCGATCGTAAGGGTTGGACTCCAGGAAGCATTGGCTGTTGCTCACGGGCCAGTCGGACATTGCACGATTGTCCTATAATGGACGCGAGTGTTCTAACTACTGTCTCATACATGTTGAGGATCGATGTCCATTTTCCTCTCAAGAAAGTTTATTTGTGTATTGACCGGATACTGCGCGAACGGCTCATAGTGGCAGCGTTATCCCGTGCATGTAAAGGGTGGTTCCCTCTGACATCCGGTAATACTCTGATCAGCTAATCCCAACATCATGAAAAGGGGGGGGGGAGAGAGAAGGGACGTGACCTGCTCTGTAGAAAGCTGGTAAAGTGCACATATCAAGAGAATGGCCATGGTGTAGTCTGCCGCTACTGAATTCCGCCCCAGTGTGCATCCTTGTTTTGATGGGTCTCGGCTCTACCAAGTTGGTCCACGTTGGTTCAACACAATACTGTTGTAAGTTAAGATGATTCCACATGATGAAAAGGAGAGGTATTCTGCATTTACAAGTTAAATCAACCTCTGCATTGTTAATCGTCCCTTTTTCAATCGGATCCGAACATGTAAAATTGAAGTGGACTAACGATACAGTTACTGACACTGTAGACACCGAGATATGATGTGAACGACACTTTGGTACAGTCCGAGCACATTAATTCTTCCAGTGAGAGTACTGCGCGAGTATATGACCTGGTGCGTATATATTCGGATACGGTAGATGTGCTAGGTCTTCAGATTGGGAACGACTATCTTCGACATCGCCTTGCAACATGTCAGAGAAATAAGCCCAGAAAGCAAGTCTGTGTTACATCCTATGACTACCCTTCAAATGACGATGCATCTGATAGGGAATTACGTTCCAGTGGTTGTAAAAATTATTACCAATTTTAAAAAAAATGTAATAATAGAAATTATGCACATGTACATTTCAGCTACGAAAATTATTTCTATAACTGAAATTAATGTACACAAAATTAATGATTGAAAATATATTTTGACATTAGTACGAATATTTTTTTCCATAAAATAATTGCTCTACTTGACGAAGGTTTTCTTGCGAAATGGGCTTTCTAAAACATCCGTAATGGAAATCTGCTTAAATTTTAATCAAAAATTGACCTTCAATAATAAATTTTTTAAAGCATTTAAATTAGTAAATGATAGTAAAACATTTACAGTATTGCAAAATGTATGTATTCTTCTTTCATACGCAACATAAACAGTAATTCTCTGACAATTTTGGTATGTGTGGACTACTTTTTAATGAGTTGTGCAAATAGTACAGTCGGGTGCATTGATACACCGGAAGCCACTCTATACTCCATTCCCGTTTACTCGCAACTTTTTAGAACCCCTGCTTAAGTTCTACTTTCAGGATATTCTTCCGTCTCATTCAAACAAAAATAAGAAAATTACACCGAAGGGCTAACGCACCGCATTCGTGCGCACTCAGTGTAATAACATTTTGCATAAGAACTACTTCTTACTAGGCATTACCAACACACCTACTTTATTTTCTCTCTATCGTTATTCATATGAGTTATTAATGTAATATAGTAATTTATATATGAATATATACGTAAAAGATAAATTTAACCAAAAAAAAGGTTATTTTAAGTTGATGCAGGTATAAAACGCTTGTGATATATGACTTATTTAGGGAGCAAGGTCTTAAATATATTGCACTAATCTGCCATATTAGAATTTAATTAAGATTGGTAATTCATTATACGTATGTTCTGTTGGTGGTAAATTATGTCTTCATTCTAAACACGTTATACATCGGGTCTTTTTCAAAGGTGTAATTAAAAAAGTGTGTAAAAACCGCGAACAGACTTTACTTCAACCATGAGGATCCTACTAGGGACTTCAGTCTGTTGCGCGACTCATGAACCAGTAAACACCCGTAAACACACGGTGTTTACGAGTGGCTCCTGGTCGTCGTGTAGCTATTCGTGAGCGAGCAGCGTGACGCTTGTTTCACACACGTTAACCACGTCAAATGCAAAACAGTCTTTCTTGTCTACGTGTTAGCGCGTCACATGGAAAACAACCTCGAACCAAACAAACACCAGCGAAACTTCTGCCAAACAATTCCCGAGAAGACAAGCCATCCGTGTTGCATGCTGAGAAAAAAGATTTTGTTGAACACAAATAAATTGTGTGTTTGGCGCATATAGGGACAATTAAATATTCTGATGTTGAAACCAAATTATTTTATTGTTGTCATTTGGTTGCCCCCAAACAAAGATTTGGTTGGTACAACTGAAGATTTGGTTGGTACAACTGAAGATTTGTTTAGCTCTATGTACAGTAAAGAGTTTCGGTTAATAGAAAAAAAAAAAAGGAAGGCCTACCGAAATTCGAACGTAAACGGTTTGTGTTTGAACGCTGTGCTCTAGCAACCTCAGCCAAAGTGAAAAGGTTTGGGAAATTTTTCCTGTCACTGTGACTTTCTCATTGCTTCAGGTAAGGTTAGTTCTACTCTCGTTAGGAACAAAACGAGTTTTCTCATGGGAGAGTTTGGCATAGTGAAAATATCCGCCGCCAGGAGCGCAGTGTTCCAAAGAGGTCACTTTTAATTAATATTTCAAGCCACGTGAATAAAAAGCGATAAAGATTTTACTTAGTTACGTAGTTATTTTACATTTGATTTATGATTAATGAGATAATTTCGATTTTTAACTAAAAGCATTGCTCTTCCCAACCTTAACCTTCCTTCAGGGTTGTCGCTGTCACGTGTCGTGACGGAAGATTCAACGTCACGGTGACAACGACCGCGTCGATTTGTTGCCACGAGTTGGTGACCGGTGCCAGATATTACCCGCGTCGCTGGTCGCGGTCGCTCTTTCACGGTCGCCGTGCACCGTGAACGTGCACAGTTCCTGCCTTGTCGTGTCACTGGTACTCGCGAAAACTACATGGTACGCCGAGTCGGCGAGGCCTATCAAGCTACGCGGCAGCAGTTCAGTAGGCATGCCGCTATTTGCTTGCTAAAAAAATAAGCGGGTAAATTTTATTGTTACGTCTAGCTGTTTCATTTGTATAGGCTATTCACGGTAAAGTGAGCGCTTTTTAAAGCCCTCTCATTAAAAATAATAGTCAATAAATGCATTTTATTTTAGCCTTATAACTTCTGAGTGCGATGGAATATACGCACTGTGTTTATTACTTACATGGCAATATTTATTTTGAAAAGTTCTTAAAGGATAATAATGGCTGAAAGGAAACAGTAACTAGGGCCCCAAAAGTGCTCACTTTACCGTGANAGATATTACCCGCGTCGCTGGTCGCGGTCGCTCTTTCACGGTCGCCGTGCACCGTGAACGTGCACAGTTCCTGCCGTGTCGTGTCACTGGTACTCGCGAAAACTACATGGTACGCCGAGTCGGCGAGGCCTATCAAGCTACGCGGCAGCAGTTCAGTAGGCGTGCCGCTATTTGCTTGCTAAAAAAATAAGCGGGTAAATTTTATTGTTACGTCTAGCTGTTTCATTTGTATAGGCTATTCACGGTAAAGTGAGAGCTTTTTAAAGCCCTCTCACTAAAAATAATAGTCAATAAATGCATTCTATTTTAGCCTTATAACTTCTGAGTGCGATGGAATATACGCACTGAAAAGTTCTTAAAGGATAATAATGGCTGAAAGGAAACAGTAACTAGGGCCCCAAAAGTGCTCACTTTACCGTGANTGAAAAGTTCTTAAAGGATAATAATGGCTGAAAGGAAACAGTAACTAGGGCCCCAAAAGTGCTCACTTTACCGTGAACAGCATATAGTTGCAAGATCTATAATACACTGCATTATTTAAACAGATTTTGGTACTACGGTTTATATATAAACTACTACTCTTCAGCGTTCCAAATTTCGAATGCCATCGCTTCCCTAAAGACTCCAAAACATTGCATCAAAATATATATCACATAAAGATGAAACACAGCCAAAATACACCCGCAAATATTATGAAATGAATGTCATTAAAACAAACTTTTAATAAATTTCAAGCCAAAGAAATGAGATTTAATATATGTCTGTTAAAGAATGAATATTAACGTCTACAATATTTCAAATTACATTTACATAAAAAATATCACATAGAAAAATCACCTAAAATTCGTAATATTAAATTTTAGGGTAATTTTACATATTTTAATTATTTCTTTTGTGAAATCAGTCACATAAAGTATGTTTGTATACATTGTGAACGTATCTATCCTTAGTGCATAAACGGATTGTATCGTTCTGTAGCAGATGCCTCAAAATATGACGGTGGTTCGGCAATTCCCATTTGGACAATTCTATTGTAGGCCCTTACAATAAATCCTACAAAAATACATGATAAAGTTTGACGTGCGTTTCAAATGTCATCAAACCCTTTTATTATCGTGGTATACAAAGAAAGGAGTCCACAGAGAAGGTATAATGTGTAAAATAATGCAAGATAACAACCAATGAAAAAGTTATATCCATTTGTCACTGCGACTTATGTGGCATCGTCACTGGTTGTCACCGTTCCAGGAATTTTTTCACTAGCCCCATCTCTAAAAGTGACTGCTGATGAAATAGGAATGTTTTTTAATACAAAAATTGTTCATACTGGACAACGTGCGCAAATAAATATATTTCACGTTTTACAGCGTAAATTTTTAGTTCCCTGTTGAATTTATTTTATTAGGATGTTGATGCATTTGTTGAGCATCTATAAATACGCTACAGTAAAAAAAAANTTCCCTGTTGAATTTATTTTATTAGGATGTTGATGCATTTGTTGAGCATCTATAAATACGCTACAGTAAAAAAAAACTGTTACTATTCTAATTGTAACAAAAATATAAACAAACCCTCGAGCTGCATTTTTGAACAAAATATTTNAAAAAAAACTGTTACTATTCTAATTGTAACAAAAATATAAACAAACCCTCGAGCTGCATTTTTGAACAAAATATTTTGTTGGCAGTTTATTTGGGCCAAACACAGAGAATTTGTTAATTGAAGCCTGTATTTCGTTAGATGAACCAAAAAAATTTTGTTTATTTCCAAGTTTTGTTTACTGAACAAAATATTTTCCGGGGGCAATTAAACATTTTTTTTTTTTTTTTTTNGATCGAATAATTGGTTGGCTGGAACAAACCTTTCTCTCAGTGCAGAGCGTTCACGATACATTCGGATATTTGAGTGCAAGAACTGAAGCACACCAGCCCTACAGAAGCGCAACTGAAGCCGTACAGTAAGAAGCGTCTACTCTAAAACCGAAACTGCGAACGTTTTTCGTAGTCAGTGGAATTCGCATACGAACCTGAGAATACTGCTTCACTGGAATCACTGGAACATCACTGGCAAGTAAATGGATCCTGGCGATTTTACGGTGATTTTTCACTTTCTCCGAGGCCCGGGTTCCCATTTCATTTCACTTGCGTGTAGGCCCACCCTTTTTTTTTTTTTTTTCGCGACAAGATTTATGCTTAGGTTAGACTTCATTATCCTTCTTTTACACCTGCAATTTTCTTCGGGCTACTCGTCACTTGTCTCTGGGACAATTCATTTTCTCACCTGACTGGGTAAATCAGAATTACTCTAAGTTATTCATGAACCGAACGTCCGTGATTCGGGCAGCCGTCAAAGATGCATGGCATTAAAAATAATCCAATCACGTAAGTGGATATTACCTAGTCTTATTTTAGTGCATCTAGTCGTGAAATTTTTTTCGAGAGAAACAGTTGCCACCTAGTAGTCATTCACCATATGTCAGCCGTTTGTTAACAGTTTTTAGCGACTAAAATATCTAGGCCCTACAAGGCGGAAAACTTACAATTTGATGATTCTATTACAATTTTTTTTGCCGTTGAAGTATAAACTAGAACGGATAAGGTTTTCTGACAGCGCAAGTTTTTATCAATCTTTAACAAAAAAACGCCCAAGAATATAAAAAATTATTTTTGAGTGTAAAAATCTCACTTTAAGAAATTAGTAGCAAATTTACCATGGCAGTGTTGTAAGAGATAGAGAATAAGGGGGGATGGTTAAGTTTGTTCCCATGAATCCATAGTTGTGTTCTTACATCTGCACAGGTGATTGTCAAATGCATAGAGAAGGTCCCAGCTTGTATAGTAATGACGCTCAACATTCCTTTTATTTCAGCCTGTTATGGTGGTATTATTTCCATACCATGTAAAAGTTAAAAATTTCCATAACAGTTAAGGAAGTATAAGCTACGAGAAAAATTTTTACAGTGAGAGTCACTTAAGTGAAAATGTACTTTAATGAAACTGATTCTAGCCGTTATGTGCACTGAGCAATATCCAACAAAATATTTGTTTGTATAGTGCCAAAATGTATTTAGTTGCCCCAAAAAAGAATTTGTTGAGTAAACAGTACTTAAAAAACAACTAAATTAATTTTATTCACGTAACACACTTGAATTAACAAAATCTGTGTCGGGCCAGAATAAATTAAACTCCCAACAAAATATTTCCTTTAATCAACTGTACATATTTGCTTGGCCACTAATTTGATTGGCTTTGTTTGAAAATGCAGCTCGAGAGATCGTGTTTTTTTTTGTGACAGCAGGTATAGTAACAGTGTTTGTGAGTTCATTTTCTGGTGCTTGAAAGTGGCATAAACGTCCTAATAAAACTAGTTCAACAGGAAACTAAAACGTAAAGCTGTAAAACTTGAAATATTTATTCGAGCACATTATCCAGTATTTGAAATGTGTGTATTTAAAAACCTTTTTTAGTTTTACCGGTAGTCGCTTTAGCTAAGTTTGCTATGCCGTAGCGCTCTGCCACTACTGATCTATGTTTGGATCGCGATGACGCTTCGAATTTTTTTCAATTAATAGTGAAAATGTTTAATGTTCGTAGAGCCAAACAAAAAATATATATACATTTAGTTGCACCAACCAAATCTTTGTTTGGGGCAACCGAATAAGAACTACAAAATAATATTGTTCCAAGAACCGAATTTTCATTATTCAAACAATTAATTTGGTTGCGCTAAACTTATCTTTGTTTCATTCAACAAAACTTTTATCTGAGTGTAATTTCGTATTATTCGCCATAAATTGTTATTTATAAAGGCATACTGCATTGCTTGATATTTATTGTGAAGTTGTTTGGTATTGTCTAAATGTCGATGCTATTATCACTTGTGTCACCCATGCGTATTTATTACTTATTGCATATCAACAGCTGAAAACTATAAAATAACCAAGGTAGTAAATAAATAACAATTCCAGAAATATTGGAAAGTCATTATTAATGCTCTGCCCTGCTAGATTTTCGGCACGTCTTGTAAATACGAAGTTGTGGTAAAAATAAATCAAATATGTATGCTAATAGTATCACTTCACTGCGGCACAAACATCGCGGTTTTCCATTGGTTGACAGCCAGCCAGTAACGAACGTTTTACGGCACAGTAAAATTTCCCTGTGTAGTGTCCATAGACTAAAGATGAGGTAGACCGATTATTCGTCTTCTGCGCATGCATCCATCATTGACCTACCCCAAAACAACACAGCTTTGACACTCACACGATCGTCAGTGATGAACGTGTTTGTTTATATCTTAATTTCCAAAAGAATACGAATAACATAATTTTACCGATTTGAATTGCATCAAACTGCATTGCAAATTTATTATAAGAAGTGTACAAACATCTCAAAGCACTTGTTTACATAAATAGTGTTCTAACCTCAAATCCTATCCACGCCGTTTACGATAGTCGCGTTGGCAGAAAAAACAGTTCAATGTTGGGACACGGGCACTGGTTCTGCGCAGCTAGAGAGATCGCTCTACCCCATTTTAACTCTACGGTAGTGTCGACTAAAAGGATGCAAATCAATCATTTCATGCACAATGTCTTACACGTAGGTCGTTGCAGAGTAAGTGGCTTTGATTATTTAAACTGTACACGGAAAAAACAGCTTCCAACACTCTTATTGATCGTGAAATACGACAGAGAGTTGTAATGATACAAACACAGTTCCTAATATAAAAAAAAATGGGCTCGTTTTTAACGCTAAAAATTATGTATTTCTCTGCGAACGGAAAGAGTTACGTGAAGTTACAGAGACGAACATTACTAGCGTTACTGCAACTCTGGATGTAGTGTACTCACTTATTGGAAACGAACATTGTTAATTTGTGTCTTACATTACGCGAAATATTTCCAATGCCGATTGTACTACCGTCTTGCAAGTTCGTGTCTATACACTAACTGGCGAATCACATTTCCGCCGTACTGCTAGAAAGTTAAAAAAAAAAATGTAATTAAAACGTGTGGCCAATTGCGCCTACGTTTAGTGACCTATAAAGGAGATCCAGTCAAGAGCATTTAAATAGAGTTGATGTTTACCAGAGACTCACTGATAGACACAATACTGTTGGCTTCTTTCACAGAAAATATAATTGAGGTTATTATTAAATAAACACGTAACTTCAGCGTTAATACAGCCAAGATGATAGCAGAAATTATTTTAAGTTACAGTGGTTGGAAAATATTGCGAAATGCCAAAAAAAAATAATGGCCCGCCCCCTGCCAACCCACCGCTCACGACGTTTCGCTTCTGTCATCCTAGATATTCAGTGCTGATACATATTGTGTTAACATAATACGCATCACCAATACTCCCTGGCGTCGAAAAAAAAATATTTTGCACTATTTGTATTTTAGTTTTTTAAAAAATTAGCTTAGCCATAATTTTGACACTACATTTGTAGCTAAGTTGTTTAGTTAATTATTTTTACGAAAACAGAGTTTTTACTAGCATTTTAAGGGTTAGATAAGCGAGCATTGCAATTCCCCAAAGAGTTGTTTAGTTTTTTTTTTTTTGTAACTTTCTGTATTGGCTCACGTAACTGCCGCGGGCGAATATATGAAAGCGCCCGTTGTAATCTAAGATGTCAATTTCGTAAACAATATTTCGCCGCATGTCAAAATATTTTGACCCACCACGTCAGAGGACACTTGCGTATACATTTTTTTTTTACGTATTTTTTGAAAATGCTTTATAAGGAGTAACGATTAAAATTGCAGATGCATGTTTCTGAAATCCCTCTACCTGCATAAAAAAAATGTATGTTTTTCAGGTGGAGTAAGTAAACGTAGTGTTTAATTTTACGTAATAGTTTTGGGTGCAGTGTAAGTTTCAGCGCCTTACGTAAGTTATAAATCTACGGTTTCATTTTTACTAATGGCTGCTGCGCATAAAAAAAACACGGAATTATAACAGCCAAAATACATACAAAATACATAAATTTTAGGGAAATAAAGCAATATTCTTTTGAAATATAATTAAGTTTGAGGAAGAAAAATAAAGGCAAAAGAGATTAAGAGATAGCTTACTTAAGAACTACCTTCAACCGAATTATATTTATTGTTCGAAGAGCATTCCTGTGACGTGAACGGTGTCAAAAATAGCGTGTATGTTTAGCAGCTGATAGGTGCGTAATTAAGGGCACAGACAGTAAGAAGCCTACTATTGTTTTGGTCAAAATAAATCACGTGAGAGTGAATTTGCTAAAGCTTCAGTAATTCCTTTAAAAAAAATTGGTAGCAATGATATTACTTATTCGAAAAATGTATTACCTGGTATTATTCTCACTAATACTATATCTTTGGTGAAGTCATTAAATTCGTATTCGAGTTTTATGTTTTTTAAATAAGTACCTGGAATCAAAAGTAAACACAATGTTGTTCTACAATGAAATATTTAACGTGGATTGTTAAACTAAACGTGGGTATATTTTAACACGAATTTTTAGCTTCACAGTTATTTTATTTACCTATTTATCTGGATATTTCCCACATGAATATATTAGAAACTTTTCAATTACTGATCGCGTGGTTGTATATAAATTAGGCCATTTCATCCCTGAAAAATAAGGGTCTAACATGTCCCCTCTCTCTACCCCGCGCATAATATATTGAGTTGAAAATAGTAAAGTATTTTTTGATATGGTAATGCAGCAGGCTTTTCCCGGCATGAACTTGTATTTTAAGGCAACTCGGCATTTGTTGTGTAATTTTACGGTTGCAGTTAAAAAAGCGAAGGCGTCATTTCAAGTCGACGCGACCTCGAGCAACGAAGCCGTGACGATACACGTGCAACACAAAGATTCCGCTCGAGACCAGCGGCCCATCTGATCATGATCAGATCCACGACTCCGTACCACTTCACTCCCGACACCTTCTCCTCCTTGCTTCCCCCCACTACCCGGCCGTCGTCGCGGAGGAGGGAGGGGAAGTTTTTTTTTCGTTTCCTGGACGGAGAAGGAGGGAGGCGAAGCCCAAAGCGCGCCACGACAGGACGACTGCGCTGCTGCCATCTGGCGGGCACATGTGGAACTACGAGCGCGCGGCCCGCGACAGAGACGGGAAGCACACGAGTGTAGAGAGAGAGACACAGCCGTGAACAGAGAAAGAGTGATAAAGCTACAGCCGCCCCATGTGGGGGTATCGGGGGGAGGGAGGGACCCCCATAAAGCAATCTGCCGGCTACCCGCTATTTAGTTTGACCGCGAGTTTTACGTGATTATGACATAGCACCCAGCCGGGCCGGGAGTGGGGAAAAAGCGAGCGAGAAAGATAGAGAGCGAACGGAAGAGTTTGGCCCACTCTGGGTCGGTATGACCTCTTGAATTGCATCCGATAAGGTAAATAAACTCTTTTTCTTGGTGTTGGTATGTTTGTTTTCCTGACAGCATGCGTGCCGTGAAAAGAATCCTTCAAGTTATGTTGTTTTACAGTAGATATAATTACTACATATTATTTTTAAAAAAAATGACAGGTAATTTGGAGTGCTAAAACATAGTATTAATTTTGAACAGTAGTTTCCGAGTGCATATTTCAAACAACTGGAATTCCGCAAAGGAAATATGTATAGTCCGTCGATTGTTATTTCCAAATTTTCTGAAGCCCTGCTAAAAGTTCAACTTTCAGGTATATTCCTCCGCCTCGTGTAAACAAAGCTTAATGAAGGGACAACGGACCGCATTTGTACGCACTCTATTTTATAATATTTTTCCACGAGAACTATTTCTTACTAGGTATAACCAAGATACGTTTTTCTTTCTGTATTTTTGCGTATTATTTGTAATGAAATATTATATTTTACAGATAAAATTAAATTGTAAGTTAAATTTAACCGTAAAACGCTTGTAATGCACAGTATATTTACGAAACAACCGGTGTGATTTTTTTTTTTTTACAGGTTGGATTCGAAAAAAATTATGTGAATATACCGCGAATAGACACAATATTTGGTTAATTCCTGACGGGATCTTTTCTTTTACACGAGAGCGCCGGCTTCCATCTCGCCGAGTCATTTCGCCGACGCTGATAGCAAATAATTAATCTGTTATTCCTTCCGTCGGGACCGACCGCCCCCTTAAGAGCACCTCGTCCTCCTCCCCCCCCTCCATTCGCACCATCAAACAACCTCTTTTCCTGTCCTGCTCTTCCGTTCCCCTCCCTCCGAAGCAAGCCCCTTCCCCGTCACCACGGGCAACACGCCTACCCCCCTCCCTCCCCACTCCGGCGGCGCCAAGCCCGTTCTCAAGAGTTTCTACATATGTCTGTAAATATCGGCGGCAGTTTAAAGGCCGTGAGTTACGAGCGGGTCCGGCAGCCTCGCGCGCGTCTTTAACTTATTGCGCTTAAGCTCTCTCCGGGGCGTGAGTTTACGACCGAGAGGGGGTGGCAATTATCCTTTTTCCGCCGGAACAATTGGCTTGCCGTGGAACACGACTCTCTCTCCCCCTGATATACTCGTAATTAATACCTACTCTGCCCCCCTTTTTTTATATTTTTTAAATAGTTCTTTCTCTCCTCCCGTTTTTTTCACCCCCTCCCCCCTTTCTTTTGATGTGTGTGCGTTACGTGTTCATCGAGTGATCGCCTGGCATCACGTGCGAATGATTTACCGCCCGCTCGCCTGAACGGGTCGTTTCGTCGTTTTGACAAGTCCGTCGCAGCAAAGGTAAACATGAAGTTTTTTTTTATTTTTTATTATTTAACATCCGAAGTGTCCGAAAATTGTGTTTTCCAAAAAAAAATATAACTGTACATATTAAACAACGCCAGAGCCTACATTAATTTTCGCTTAGTTTTGGAATATCTACGCTTAAATTTTCTTTTCATAATTAGTTACGTTTTGATAGTTTCGAAATTAACGTAACTGAACTAAAATGTCTTAAATACGTAACAATAAAAAAAAACTCTACGCCTTTCGAGAAAGAAACGTATTTTGACTAACTGGTTAAAAATTAAATAAATTTAAATTATGTTATGATATTTTAATTTTTTCCCGAAGTATCCGCAAAGTTTGTTATTCAAAACTATCACAATATTTTTTTTAAATAAAAATATAAACTGCTATTTATTTTTTCTTAGTTTTGGAATCAGCTGAAATTTTTTAAATAATAAGTTATTTTCCAATCATATTGAAATTAATGTAAAGGGAAAAAAACAACTAAAATCTCTCGGACACATAGTAGTTACAAAATGTTATTATGCCTTTAGAAAGTCAATCGTATTTCGACTAACAAAGTACAAAAGGAGGTATACAAATTAATATTTTTATGTTTATTATAAATTTAAGCTTCTGTCATTACATTAAAAAATGTATGTTTCATAATTTCCTGATGGTGCTGAATTGAAGCGCTCAAAAGTAATCGTTTTTAAACGTGAAAACAAAACCGCGTGTATTTGTTTACAGTCTGTTAAACTCTCTGAAAACGCGTGTCATGCAGATGTTACACCTGGTATATAGGCGTAGTTGAATTAACTCTTCAAAGACTCTTAGAAATACAAACATAATTTTCTTACCAAAAAGTTTTAGCAGTTAAATTAAAGTTTATACATTTTGTGTGTTAACAATAAATACTTGACTAATCAAAAGACACAGTGTATTTTATAATTAGAATTACGAAAATATAAATAAAATTGAGTCGTTATAGTTTGTTAATTATAAATAAATTTATTAAATTTTAGGTTTAAGTTTTTCATATGACGTGAGTAAAGGTAATAGTGTGTCTTTTTTTATACGATAAAAAAATTCATCGTAACAACTGGGTTACATAGAAGTTTATGAACATGAATAAAATAATTAGGCCTTCATGCATATTCGTCTCCAATGCGATAAAAAAAATTAAATATAGTCACATTGTTTTTTCTTCGCCATTTAAGCGATGGTTAAAGTGCACTTATAAATTACTGCAATATTTTAACAATGTCAGCTTGAAATTACTGGTACTTTTAATTGTTTATAAACATACGTAAATAAAATAATGGGGCTTGATGCGTAATGTGAAGCGGCTTGTCTGAATTTTCCCTTTAAGTTTAAACACAAAATGAGGTTTTCCTTAAAAACTTTTACTCCTTATCTTTTTCACCACGGAGTAGTTCGTCTTTTACTTGAGTGTTTGGGAGGCAACCCCCCCGGAAATTCCTCCCGGAACGGCCGGCACTCCTTCCTTTATTTACCTTCTGTGAATCGCGCGACAACGTCCATGAACCCCGAACAAGCGACGGGTAGGCGAACGAGGGTGGTGGAGGCGATGGCAAGGGTGCTCATAAATTTCAACTTGCCCCAGCCTTAGCGTTGCTCCGGGAAGAAAAAAGAAGGGAGCAAAAAAAATGCAAAACACACCTTGAATACTTGTTGCTGCAACCTATAGAGAGGCTCGCGAGAGGGTGGATGCAACAGTTTGCACCCTAATTTATTTTTGGAATTTCATTAATTGTAAGTAGAGATATTCGGTGATTTCGGGACCTTTGATTATCACGTGCACCGCCGTGGACATCCCGTGTGTGGGTAATGCGGAAAACCCCCCTCGTCGTACTTCCCCTACCCCTTTTCGGAGGGACTTGCACATCCCCACCCCTATCACTTCTTCGGGGACCACCCCACAGTTCTTGCCACCCCTCAAATGACATACCTACCCCAGTGTCGCACGCCCCGTCCATGGCATACCCGCCGACCTCTGAAGACCCCTCGATCGCGCTTGCGCAAACCTCCCAGGAAAACAAGGCACACGATAACAGCTGAGGAGACAGAGGTACAAGACTTTTTAACCTGCCCTTTCCCCCTTCTCTCTTTCACGTCACCATCAACCCCGACCTCCTTCTCTCCCCCTATTTTTTTTTTTCGGGAATTTCCCCTCACTCTCTCTCTCTCTCTCTCTCTCTCTCTCTCCTTGTCCGTGTCTCTCTATCTCCCCCTCTCTCTCTCTCTCTCTCTCCTTGTCCGTGTCTCTCTATCTCCCCCTCTCTCTCTCTCTCTCTCTCTCGCCGTGTATGTAACATTCGACAACAGGGGTTGAAAAGAATCCCTCGGAAGTGCAANCTCTCTCTCTCTCTCTCTCTCGCCGTGTATGTAACATTCGACAACAGGGGTTGAAAAGAATCCCTCGGAAGTGCAATAGTGGCCAATCAACTGTTGACGCCTCCGGTCGGGTGGTTTTTTTCCTTCAGGTTGCCGCGGTTGCAGTATATACAGCAGGGGCGGAGCGAAGAGTGTCAGCAGTCCGCAGGCGGCTACCGTGATGAGCGTCGACGGAGGTGGTCGCGGGCTCCTCCAGCTCGCTGGCCGGTCATCCACCACCAACACCACGTGGGTCGACGGCCTCTGGTGAGCGACCTCCGACCTTCCGCCGAGAGTTTTCATGGGACGCGCGACGGCTGATCGCGCGACCTCTACTTGGACACGCCACGTGTAGGCGTCTCTGCGTGTTGACCCACGCGCACAAACATTTATTTGAACCTTCGAGGAAAGTGACTGGTGGGAGGTAGAAGGAGGTTATAGGAACATTTTCTTTGGTGACAGTTGCGACTAATAAATCCGCCAAGCTGGATGCCATGAGCTCGTACCAGTTCGTCAACTCGCTGGCGTCGTGCTACGCGAACCAGCCCCCCCAGGGCCCCCAGCAGAGGTCTGGGCCGTCCCCGGTGGGGCAGGGGGCGGCCGACTACTACACCCCCAACGCCGCCGCCGGCTACCCGCCGTCGTGCTACTCGCCGCAGCAGCAGGTCCACTACCCACAGCACGCGTACCAGCAACCCCAGCACCTGCAGAACGGCGGCGGCGGGGGCGCAATGATGGACTACACGCAGCTGCACCCCTCCGGCCACCACCAGAGGCACCACCTTCAGCAGCACCCCAGCCCGGGGCACGTCACGCCGCCGCTGGGGGCGGCGCCGCCCATGCTCGCCACCGCCGGGAGCAGCAGCTGCAAGTACGCCGCCGCTGAGCCGGCGCCCTCGTCCTCCTCCGTCAGCTCGCCGCAGGACCTGNCGCGGCCGCCGCCGGGGGCGGGAGCGGTGGCAAGCAAGGGGCGGCAGCCACCCCCGCCGGCAACCCCCCGCAGATCTACCCCTGGATGAAGCGAGTCCATCTCGGACAAAGTGAGTACCGTTTACAATGTTTTTTTTCCTGTCTATGTTTCTTGGCGATGGGAAACTTCGTGCACCTCCTTATTGTATCACTTTTGTTCCACGTTGTTGCTACTGTAACCATGCCTTTAAAAAACAGTGGTCACTCATACCATTGTTATAACATTTCTTTAGACATTAAAAGTAAATACTGTAAATAAAATGTGCCATTGGCTGCTATAAAATATTTTGTAGTGATTCACCCTGGAGAATGTTTTAGTGAGAACACGTCACTGTTTAGTTTGACACCACTAAGTGTTATGGTCGCTAGAAATTAATTTTGAGCTTACCACANAAATATTTTGTAGTGATTCACCCTGGAGAATGTTTTAGTGAGAACACGTCACTGTTTAGTTTGACACCACTAAGTGATATGGTCGCTAGAAATTAATTTTGAGCTTACCACAAAAAAAAAATTGGCAATATATCTTCCCCTCACTTTTCCAACCTTTTTTTTTTACTGTGACGAAGTCTTTGGAGTTGAATAGCAATTATATTTATAGTCTTGCAAGACTTTTTGTGCAATAATTGTGTTATCGGCATGTAAACAATTAAACAAAGAACTTATTAAAAAAACTATGAAATTTTATATAGTAATAAGTGGTCGGGTGTCATTTATTACCAACGTATATTCATGCTCAGAGAAAACAAGCATTTACTAACCGTATCAATTTGCGTTATTTATTACGTGATCAGAACATTGCGCTTGCATATACTATATCGAGCTAAAGAGTGTCTTATAATAGGCTTAGTTAGAAGAGTGAAAAGTTAAAATATTAGTTTCTATTATAGCATGTAATTTTTTTGTGGTGCACGTTATTGTTAGTGAGAAGAAGAAACATTTTCTGTAGCTTTGAAGACATCATAAGTTTTGCAATAAGTTATGAAAAGAGAAATATGTTTTTTTTTTCTTAGTCCCTGGTTTTGCCACATTGAATAGTTTTTTTACGTTTTACAAACAAATGTAGCTGCTGTAATTTTTTTTTTCTATTTCTTTGTAGTTTGCGTAGCTGGTGGTAGCAAATGATTCGAAAAACTACGTAGTGTAAATAACAATATCACTTTTCATATTAATTATTCAGAACTGTAATATATATTTTTTATTTTTTGCGAAAGTAGTCTTAATTTCTGTATATACTGTTTTAGTTTACCGTATACACGGTTTCTTTATTAGGTTAATTTTAACGTTCTTAACATTATATTTTCTTGTAACTAATTGCTCAGCGCCAGCTAAGATTTATTAATCTAGAACATGTACACATACTGCACTCTATTTTCAACAATTAAAAATTACAACTAAATGTCAATTATAATATAAAACTCTTATTACAATATTATTTGTCTATTCTCGGGGCAATAACATTTTTAAGACGTGTCAGGTAAGTGTTGTTCAATTTATATTGTAAACAGTTTAAATTAAAAATTTAATAATAACAGTGTGCAAAATTATTATTACAATATTGTTTGTCTACTCTCGGCGCAGTCAACATTTTAAGACGTACCGGATAAGTGATAATTCAGGACAAGTGCTCCTAATCGGACTAATTAGCTTACATAGGCGTAAGAATCGAACATTTTGAAGTCCGATGCGATAAATCTGTTCACGGACATGTGAATAAACCACACTGTAAAAAATTTATGTCTACATATGTCGTTAAAATTTTCCATTCAAAATATTTCAGCTCTTTAGGACTGTTATTTTCAGATTTCTTTCGAGTTCTTAGTTAATTATATGTACTATAGAACATTGTGGTATTGATTACAGAATATAATATTTACTAAGCAGCCAACAAGAAACCTTTATGTAGCAACTACCGTATAGTTAATTCGCAGTATTTTCACAATTTTTGAATTTAAACTTTGAAAACCACCCCATGTATTACGTGTTTGCTTGTTTCCTAAATATGCCAAATATCGTAATCGTTTTTTCTTGTGTTAATACCTTATTGTTTGGTGAAATTGAACTTTAGGTAGATATATCTGTTATGTATAATATTTAGTTCGTAGTTGTTGTGAATACATTCACAGAGAAAATAGGTTTTTTGGTAATACGTAATAAGAAATGGTTCTCGTGGAAAATATAATTTGAGAGATTGCGCACAAATACGGTGCGTTGCCCCTGTGGTGTAATATTCCAGCCTTAGTTTAAGCTTTGTTTGCATGAGGCGTAGGAAGGAATTGCCTGAAAGTGGAATTTTAGTAGCGCTTCAGAAACGGACTGTAAGTGTTATGTGGTCACCAAGTGNATTACCAACTACCCATAATTCCCGGCCACCCCGGCCCCAAGAGAGGCTGGGTCCTCGTTGCCAGCATCCCGCCCCAATAAATAAGGGGCCCCGAGACTGTTCAAGGACGTTCCACGCGGAAGAAGAATGCATACAGCTGGTTCTCAGATAACTGTACTGTATAGAAGCCAGCAAACTGCCTTACGGGGCTCGGCTTCGCCCCTTTTGAAGTTTCAGAGGTATTACTGGAAATGTTTGATTACAGAAAATTTACAGTTTAATAGTTGTTTAATACGTTTGCGCCTAATTTTCACTGTGTGTTATTTCCTGCTTACAAAAAGGCAGGAACGTAATCATAAAATATTAATGTGTTCCTGACCTTTTTACAACAAGCAAATAACACACCATTAAAATTACGCACGTAAAAATTTTACATCTCGTAAAATGTAAATTTTCTACACTCGTAGGCTTACATTGTCAGTAATTACAATAAATCCGAAATTATGACGCGAAAATGAACCATTTCTGCAAAAGCAGTGAAGGTGAGCCTTAAAAATCCGCTATAGTCTAAAATTACTTTCAATTCATCAAAAGCATTTTACATTATTTTACGTGGTGGTATGAAATAAAAGTCTGAAGAAATAAAAACGTCACAGTAGAGGAAAATTACCTTTCAAAAATAAAATGAACGAGCTGTAAGAATTTTAAAATGTGTGTTTTTTTCCGTACAAATCCAAAAATTGAACAGAATCAAAACGTCAGGATACAGCTCAAAATAATTGTTCATGTTATTAGAATTTCACGAGAAATATTTCTTGCAAATTGGTCACGCTCAACTTTATAAACTTCGAAGGTAAAATTTAAAGCAGATTATAGTTAGAAGTTGACAGGTGAAACAAGTGTCTGTGACTTCGATGATCACGTTAACCGAAAGCAAACTATGCGTTAATATAACTTTTTGAAATGTCTACGAACTAATATTTTAAGTTAAATCTCTTATATTTACGCTAAAAAAAGTGGCAAATATTAATTTTTAAATGATTTCTTAATTTTATCAAGTTATCTTCGACATTGTGTCACGTATAATTAGAAGTTTAAAACTTAGGTTTTCGCTTACTAAAATGTATTAAGCATTTTTAATGTTTAATTTTATACAGATCAGAGAAATAATTGGCGTAATTATAACAGTTTGTTTTTCTAACAGTTTTTCAGTAAAATATTAGTCAATAGGTCCGTAGGAATCTTAACTTTTTCATGTGGCGGAAGGATACATAAACGGATATAAAGAAGAACCCAAGCACGATTTTTTATAAATGTTTGATTAACAGTGTACCAAATTCAGCACAAAAAACACTTCTTCTAATGTAGGGTTTTTTTTTTACAGCAATGTTTCATGGATTTTTCTATAACATTTCAGTCTTCATTCCGTGAACGATTCGGTGATATTTTTCGAACAGTGAGATATAAAATAATCTAGTGAGCTACAATGACATTTATTTCAGTTATTTCTAAAGAGAGCGGGTGTTATAAATTAATTTATTATAGCTCACACTAAAACACATTTGATGTGAAAATTGTGTAAACATACGTTTAATTTGCCTATATTAACGTAAATATTTTTTAATACGTGCACATGTTGTCGATACAATTTTTCGTGGAATGTTTTACTGTTACATTGCATGTTAAGAATTTTTATGTCATTCATCGTAAACTTCTGGTTTTAGCGTAAATCAGTTTTACGGTCCACCGGAAAAAAACTAAATAAAACACTGGACTAAAAAAAGGCACACACACGAGAAAAATCAAAACCACTATGTGGGCTCTACAAGTAAACTTTTGATGGGTCTTTTTTGGGAAAATAAAAGTCAATTTTCATATTTAATCTTGAAGGCAAAACATTTAAAAATTGAACAATAAAGTGAATTGCACTCTTACATTGCAATTAAGAATAGCCACATTTTTGGCGATATTGTCCTGCCACGGCTTCAGCAAAACGGCGTAGCTTCATGCTGTTTAATGTCGACTTCACTATTAACGTGTTGAAATGTCAACTCGAATTTCGGACGTTTAAGATCACTGATTCCTAAGCGGCCCGGTCGAAAACACATATCAGAGGGAAAGTTTGTACATGTGATTCAAATTCACGTAATTATTCCTTTCATTAGTTGAGCGTTGGCAGCTGAATCAGCAGTCCTTTGGGAAGTGTCCAATTAACGATGGTCCAGTTGCAGGAGAAACACAAACCCACAAGTGTTTGAAGTACAACCAGTTAGAAAATTGCTTCTTGAAGCCTTCTACTGTATGCCGGCACGTTAATCAAGGAGTGGCTTACGCGCCAATCTAACTTAATCTTACAACTTAGTGCCGCTTACCCGAGGCCTGAACTCGTAATCTCTTTGATCCGAAGGTAAACCATTAGCGACCCTCAGCCAGGAAAGTCTCTTGTGAAAAAAATAACTTTTTTTTTGTGTCTTCAAATCGTCACCATTATATAGGCCTGAAAGCAGTACGTATCGGACCCACAGACAGAATAATATATTCTGTTTGTGATTGATAGTGGATTTTTAAAATACACCTTTAAAAAGTATCCTTGCCTGTAACCACATAGCTTAATATATAAGCACTTTTGCTGACAGTGAACTTTGGACCATATTTATCTGTGTTAGTATATTATTAGATAGTAAATTTTTCAAAATTTATGAAAATAGAATTTTTTTTTATGTTTCAGGGAATTACATTTTAATTGCCGTAATTGCGGAGTATTCACGTTCGCGACGAACTCATGTTCCAAACACCTGGTGCGCGGACGGATAAATAGCAAGCAGATGCACGCGAGTGTTGCTGTTTTCATGCGGGCGGAAGGATTGCACAATGGGCAGACAGCGTAAATTAAGCAGGTCTTTGAAAGGTGCTCGCCCGACCGCGAAAGAATCAAGAGATGTGATTTGTCGACAAACGCTCGTTCACGAAGCCTTCACTATAGCTGGGCGCCCGTTGCGCGTTCCCAAAATGTCCCTGCAAGAAAAACTTAAGATCAGAACCTGACAGCTTGGGCATTTATCTGAGCAGCATCATTATCTGTTCCAGTGCATCACGTCGTTTAAAAGTTACGGCATACACTATTCGCTGTTAATTAAGCAGTTTTAAATCAAACCCTTGAGTACAGTCATTGTTTTTTATTTCCCATATTTTAATGGATGTACTTATTGTCGTACTCACAAGTTGGCGGCTATATAAGAAAAGTAGTTCTATGTGTTACTTTCTAACTAAACATGCCGTGTTTACATTTGTATACACAAAGTAATACATATTTTTATCCCCATAATAATAATTGGCGTGCGAGTTAAAAACTTAGCGGTTTTACATTGCCGCAGTTTGAGTAAATCGACGCATGAATAAAGCCATCAGGTAGGTGGCGATGTTAATTTTACATATGGCGGAAAGATTCAAAATGGGCGGGAAAGGAGATCTTCAGCAGGGCTTTCGGAAGTGTTCAATTAACCTCGAACAGCCTATACAAAAATGATGGACGTGGATACTTAAACTTCCCATCCTAGGATTATATTTTTATTTTTAGAACTATAGTAAAAAAATATGAAGAAAAAAGCCCTTGTTCGAGGGTATAAGTTTCATGATGCCTGACGTCATTAATAACGCGTTTCTTTAAATAATGTAATCTTGCTGCTAGGTTGTTTTACGTACTCTCGCCTGTGACGTCAATAAGGTCACCCGATTTTCGCGAAGGAAGTTCCCGCCGAGTTGTATTTCAAAACACTCTAGCTCAAGTCCATGTCTGCGAGTGCGTGGTTTTAAAATGCTACGCCTCTTCTGGTGTTCGCCGCGAATCACAGACGTGCATTACCGGCGTGAGCTTATTCTGATTGGTCCAGTCATATACCACAAAGAAACGCGGCCAATAGCCAAAGGAAAACTGCAGGCGCCTAGGTAGTATATTGAAGTTCAGCTTGGCTGGAACTCTTTACGCCAAGATCAGGTGTGTTCGGCCGTCGTGCTCAGGATCTAATTTTGTATCCTTTCACCTTACGTAAAATTGACAATGACACGCGTGTGATCACTTCATCCACGCGGCCATCCCAGTGAGATCGCGGAATTATTTAGGAAAGTAAACCTGTCAATAATACGCAAGTTCGTGCGTGTGTGTATATGAAACAAGGAAGCACTGACTTCAGNTTTAGGAAAGTAAACCTGTCAATAATACGCAAGTTCGTGCGTGTGTGTATATGAAACAAGGAAGCACTGACTTCAGCTGACATACACATTTGAATATTACTCTCGCAGTACTGAGTAAAGTATTTAGGAACTTTCGTTCACTAACTGCCAACTTAACTGGTGNCATTTGAATATTACTCTCGCAGTACTGAGTAAAGTATTTAGGAACTTTCGTTCACTAACTGCCAACTTAACTGGTGCAGCCTGTATACCAACATGTGCCGCAGTATATATGTACTCGTGGTTATAGACAGTGTTTTTCTTTTCAAAGGTTTATTTCGAAAGTGCTCAATTAACCGTGAACGGCCCATACCCCTAAGAACAGCAGAGTGTGCCGTCACTCTCTCGGCGAGAACCCATGCACCCCGAGCGTCAGCGGGCCCCTTTGTCGGCCGGNAACAGCAGAGTGTGCCGTCACTCTCTCGGCGAGAACCCATGCACCCCGAGCGTCAGCGGGCCCCTTTGTCGGCCGGGAACGGCGTCGTCGGCCGCCAGAAGGGGCCCGTGGAGCATCGGTGAGCCGGGCCTTTTTCGGCGGCAGTTCGCTTGCGTCGCTCCTCCGTCGGTCGACGGCGCACGGCTTACCTGCAGCTACCGCCCTCCGTTCGAGGCGCGGGAAGCAGAGGAATCATAAGGGCGGCTCTGTAACGCGCCACCAAGCTCGCCGTCGCCTCTACGCTCGAAGCTCTGAACAGGCGGGCTGGATTTTCGTCGTGCTGTCGTTTGTCTACGGCACTTTGGGACGTGGCCGGGTAAAATCTTCCTGGCGAAAAGTCTGAAGCGTACCCAGTCGCCTTGCAAAATTTTCACAGATGTCTACGTAGTATATTTAAACGCACAGAATTTTGGTCACTTCGAAATACTGAAAAATAACGTTTTCAGTACGTGAGATTTGGAAGTTTCATTCCGCGACCAGTTTCGTACGAAAACAAACTGCAAAATCATAAAGCACTTTCTGTTAAAAAAAAAATAACATTGGATAAATACATTAGATTACTATCACGGAAAGAGTGCATTTCTCTCGCCCGTATTATGGCTGAAACAGCTGCCATTTTCTCCTCTTAGACAGTCACGTAACTTACAGCCACTTGACTTGAACCCTTGACTTAGTTATTGCGAGTCTGTCCAGTGAGACATTTTGAAGAGACAAAACTTCGGCATGGATACTAANTGAACCCTTGACTTAGTTATTGCGAGTCTGTCCAGTGAGACATTTTGAAGAGACAAAACTTCGGCATGGATACTAACTTTATACTTTTCAAGATTTTTCCGAATTTTCATATGTAAAATATACGCACATCCAGCTACCAAGCCTAACGTCAGAACATAAAAACCGAGAACAGAATATAATTATGTATTTCAAATAACAGTTTTGATATACTTGATTTTGCGAGAGATCAGAATTTTTATGCGCATGCGTAATGAATGAATATTACTCGTGATATTATTTTATAAAGTCACAGACCTGATATTGTTTGTTTTGTCGTTCTCAGTCAAATAAATGGTCACATCGAATGAGTAAAAATTAATAGCAAAGTTAATTTAGACCAAACAAATTTTTTTTTTCTCGTTAAATTACAGTCATAATCAGTCATACATTTTACTGACGGGTGACTCAACCACTACTCTTATNTTTTTTTTTTCTCGTTAAATTACAGTCATAATCAGTCATACATTTTACTGACGGGTGACTCAACCACTACTCTTATAAACAACGGTTTGTAAGAGCAATCTTCCAAACGTTGTATAGTATTGATTGATATGAATTTACCAAGATACTAAAGGTGAGTTCATAATGCATAAATTATAATAGTAGTTTGAATATTTATATTTTGAACTCATTACCATAGACTGGATGTTTATACAATTTTAATTCATGTTAACTCGAGAACTACTTTACATTATTTGTGACATATTATTTTTTATTTACGGCACATAAACACGTTTTGCACCTATTCGGATAAAAATTTTACAAAACATAAATACGCGTTAAGCCAGGTTGAGAAACTTAAAAAATAAATACTCGCTTGACATATGCAACTATGAAGTCTTTTTAATCCTGTATATGTTTAAATCGATTTCTGCTCTCAAGCGTAAAATTCCTAAATCAGTTAGGAAGTGGAGTTGCAGCGGGTTTAATGAGAAATCAACTGAAATATAGTCAGTTCTTTCCCGGTTTTATTTAAAGGGTTCTCTGTAAATGTAAATTGGCAAGAAGGTGAACACAGGTGGGAAAATCAACTAATATGTACAGCTTGCCACACTCCATTAGGCGAAAGTAGTTGTCAAAATTATATTAGATTCTTGAAACCGCACTTGATATACGTAAAAGAAAGCAACAAAGCGAGGAAAATTTGCACATAAAGGTTTACAGAACAGTTCGTGTGATCGGTTTTTGATCGTAGCAGCAACCAAACATTTCAACACAATAATAATAATACTCTGTTTTTCGATATATGCGTATGCACGTATAATTGGAAATACAGTGGGCGTTCTGCTGGTGTGACTATCCTCTACCTCAACAAGTCCGATTCCCGCCCCTAAATACAGACTTTCGGAGCATCACAAATACAGAAATGTGAATCGTAGAGTTATAGTTTATTCTCAAAGCTTAGCGTAACGTGAACGAATCCTTGCGTGTCTGAACACCGACGTAACGTAGCTCCTAGCATTAAATTAAATCAATAAATGAAACACCACCCAGTTTTCGCCAACACATGGGAACACAGTCATATCCCAGTGGTAGCCGAGTGTTGGTAAAGGAAGCCCTTAAACGCGGCGGGCGTAACGAATCGAGCCTTTAAAAACGGGGTCGTGTCACGGAATGATGGCGAGCGGATGGCCGGAGGAGCAGAGGGCAGAGGAGGAACATTTGTGTCCTGGGGCNTGGCCGGAGGAGCAGAGGGCAGAGGAGGAACATTTGTGTCCTGGGGCAGGATCGTTTCTGAGCTTGCCTGGGTCCCTTTTTAAGAGATACCGCGAGTCGGCGAGGAAGAGACGCAGGAACAATCCCGGGCAGCACAACAGGAGATTAATTACGTTTAATTTGAGCGACGAAAAACAGTTCCGCATCTCGGAGCGACGCGAGACGCCTTCGGACAGCATCAGGGCAGAAGTGAATGAAGGACGACGCGGAGAGAAAGACGGGGAAACGAGACACGCTAAGAGGGCACGGTAAATAAATTAATGCTATTGAGGTTTGTCGTATTTTTGCAATTTTATGGAAGCCAATAGAGAAAAGCAAACAAAGGGCACCCATACAGAATTGCTTTTACTAACTACGAGAGCAAATATTTCACCAGAGTGACGTATTTCTACCGAGCTAATTCTGACGCCGTCAATTTTTGTGCGTTTTCGTGGCGCAAGACATTAAGCTAAATTGATACACCAAAACTGCAAAATACTCTGTCGTTAAGTTGGCAGAACCCATTATCTAGGATTTCCCTTTTTTACTTTTTTCTATGTTGGCTTCCAAAAACCTGTAAACATCAATTTACGTATATGTCATATTGATCTTACCGTAATTATTTATTTTTNTATGTTGGCTTCCAAAAACCTGTAAACATCAATTTACGTATATGTCATATTGATCTTACCGTAATTATTTATTTTCATTCTAATAAAAACAAGTAATAATATCTCAATGTAATTATCTTTTCACGACGGAAATAAAAGTCGATATTTTGTTACCCATTCGTAAATTTGGTTATTGAAACGTAAAGTGGTCGTTAAAAAGTTCCAAAGTCACCCGAAATTGCGCTAAGTAGCCCCCTGTTTACGATATTTATTCTTCTGTAGAACAGTTTTTTTAAACTATAGTAACAGTGCTGCATATTTTATGAACCGATTGCTGTATTACAATCCTGTGGTCGCCGCTTAAAATTCTGAGGCAAGAGAACGCACGGGAATCTTGTTTATGCTTCGTTCTAGTCAGACGTGATCTTGACACATTGAATATGGTTTACTACGGATTACTTGTAAAATAGATGCAAGAACACAGGCCGTATGAGTTTTAGACTTAAAGAAAAACGTTAAATTCCCGCAAGTGTCTATGAACGTTATATATTTTTTTTTGCAGGAAGCGAACAAGCCACGTAGTCGTGAATTGATCCAGCGTTTATATTACAAAGTTTACTTACTTTGTGATTTTGAATATTTTTACAACAGTTGCATTGCCATAACGAATACACAATATTATTTCCGTGTAAGATCTTCGGTCGTCGATGTAAATCAACCAGAAATTACTCGTTCGAGTGAGGCTTTTGTGTCTGTAATATCAAAGCCAACCTCGTTAGTAAATTTATTTTATTCCGAAAAAAAAAAGGTTGAACCAGATAAATGTAAGTAATTGAGTGTTCGGTTAGTAATCTATGAACCATTACCCGGAGAATAATCTTAATTAACTGATTGTCGGAGCATTAGAACAGCGGATTTGAGAGGGTAATTGCCGTTATATTACTGAAATTAAGTTGCAATAAAGCTTAATTTTACAGATTCACAAGTGCATTTAATACGCACTTCTCATCCATGCAATACTGCAGAGACTAACAAATTTCATTAACCATTTACATTACTTGTCGGAAACTAAAAACATTAAACTAAAACTATTCTCTATTTGGAGAAACCGATAGTNATTAACCATTTACATTACTTGTCGGAAACTAAAAACATTAAACTAAAACTATTCTCTATTTGGAGAAACCGATAGTTGAAAAGCTGAAGTGAAACTAGGATAACACAGTATAAATAAACGGGATATGAATAGTTTTTGGTCCTCCGCCAAAGACGGAAAAGACAGACAGAACAAAGCAAAACTGAGCTGTTAAATGTTGACAAATAGCCGTGTTAAAAGAGAGGGCATTATAGTNAAGACAGACAGAACAAAGCAAAACTGAGCTGTTAAATGTTGACAAATAGCCGTGTTAAAAGAGAGGGCATTATAGATTCTTTTTCGAATAAATTTTAACAGTATTTATTCGTCCATAAATATATTAACGTGAACGGAAGCACCCGTTAATATNTATGTTGGCTTCCAAAAACCTGTAAACATCAATTTACGTATATGTCATATTGATCTTACCGTAATTATTTATTTTTATTCTAATAAAAACAAGTAATAATATCTCAATGTAATAATTTTTTCACGACGGAAATAAAAGTCGATATTTTGTTACCCATTCGTAAATTTGGTTATTGAAACGTAAAGTGGTCGTTAAAAAGTTCCAAAGTCACCCGAAATTGCGCTAAGTAGCCCCCTGTTTACGATATTTATTCTTCTGTAGAACAGTTTTTTTAAACTATAGTAACAGTGCTGCATATTTTATGAACCGATTGCTGTATTACAATCCTGTGGTCGCCGCTTAAAATTCTGAGGCAAGAGAACGCACGGGAATCTTGTTTATGCTTCGTTCTGGTCAGACGTGATCTTGACACATTGAATATGGTTTACTACGGATTACTTGTAAAATAGATGCAAGAACACAGGCCGTATGAGTTTTAGACTTACAGAAAAACGTTAAATTTCCGCAAGTGTCTATGAACGTTATATATTTTTTTTTGCAGGAAGCGAACAAGCCACGTAGTCGTGAATTGATCCAGCGTTTATATTACAAAGTTTACTTACTTTGTGATTTTGAATATTTTTACAACAGTTGCATTGCCATAACGAATACACAATATTATTTCCGTGTAAGATCTTCGGTCGTCGATGTAAATCAACCAGAAATTACTCGTTCGAGTGAGGCTTTTGTGTCTGTAATATCAAAGTCAACCTTGTTAGTAAATTTATTTTATCCCGAAAAAAAAAAGGTTGAACCAGATAAATGTAAGTAATTGAGTGTTCGGTTAGTAATCTATGAACCATTACCTGGAGAATAATCTTAATTAACTGAGTGTCGGAGCATTAGAACAGCGGATTTGAGAGGGTAATTGCCGTTATATTACACAAATTAAGTTACAATAAGGTTTAATTTTAGAGATTCACAAGTGCATTTAATGCGCATTTCTCATCCATGCAATACTGCAGAGACTAACAAATTTAATTAACCATTTACATTACTTGTCGGAAACTAAAAACATTAAACTAAAACTATTCTCTATTTGGAGAAACCGATAGTTGAAAAGCTGAAGTGAAACTAGGATAACACAGTATAAATAAACGGGATATGAATAGTTTTTGGTCCTCCGCCAAAGACGGAAAAGACAGACAGAACAAAGCAAAACTGAGCTGTTAAATGTTGACAAATAGCCGTGTTAAAAGAGAGGGCATTATAGATTCTTTTTCGAATAAATTTTAACAGTATTTATTCGTCCATAAATATATTAACGTGAACGGAAGCACCCGTTAATATCGAGACCGAATGATTGCCTCAACAACGGGGAGGCGTTATTTGTCAGACGGCAGAGCCGACACCTCTTAATAACACATCACGGACGCCTCAAATCAACTCCTTCATTGCGCGCGGACCCCCTGTTTTAAAGTGGCCGTGCTTGCGGAAGGCGTGATTGCAAATAAAAGCGAAGTGAAAAAGAGATGGGGACGCGGACGACCGCAAAGACAAATACAACCCCCCTTCCTTCTTTTACAACCCTTTGGGCCGAGGGGGTCCTTCCCCGTCCCTCCTTTCCACAGCATCTCGGGGTATGTGGGAAATAAAATTTACGACCCATCGGAGAATGAGGAGGGGAGATGACACACACAGCGTGGTGCTTGCTGGCCTTTTGCGGTTTTATCCGCCGTCGATGGTCGGGTAAAAGGAGGGAGGGGGCAATCGGACCCCCTCAAACCCCTTTTACCATCCCCCCCCCCTCCATCGGTGGAAATAATCGGGTGCGTCTCTTTTTATCAGAGCCGGCGTCTGGCCGCGTCTCACGGGAGTCGGCGAAGGGCCAC
>NQII01001419.1:284808-301592 GCA_002778355.1 Clitarchus hookeri
GGGGCTCGTGTTGTTGAAGTGGAATGGAAGAGAAACGTTATTTATGGCCTCGCGAGGCAGGACATCCGTCCTAAAACTCCTCATCCTCCTGCTCCCTCGCGCAAGCCGGGCGTTTACAGGTTCGCACCTTCGGGCCGCTTCCTGGTCCGCGGAGCTTCCCTCCTCTGCGAGAGCAAGCCACCGCCGGTCGACTTCCTGTCCCTCGAGGGGCTGCAGATGACTCGGCTGCAGAGGTCCTCTGGACCCACGGCCGGGAGATCAGCTGGCGATCGCCTGGACTCCCGACCACATGCCGGCAGCACATGGAGTCCCGAGATCGAACGCACTTGCTTACCAACGTGCCTGTCGAAACCACGTGGCTCGGAAAATGGGGTAGAGTGAACATACGAGTTGCACGGCAGTCACTCTCCGTGTTCCAACACTGGACTGCTTTCCTGCCAATGCCACCATCATAAAATACGCGGGTAGTGTTTAAGGTTAGAACAATTTTACGTTTAAAAAAAAGTTCTTTCATATGATTCTATACTTCGTCTAACCAAATGTAATCCAATTAGATTTAGTTAATAATGGTAAAACTATTTTATTCATACAAAATAACTCGTTTTTTCAATTAAGATATAGAAAAACACGTTAATCAATGTTGATAATCTGACTTCGGCAGTAATATTAGTGTAAACGTTGGGTACATGCGCAGAAGACGAAAAATTGATCTACCTCATGTTTCGTCTACGGTTCAGACGCGAGGTTAACACACCGTTTGCATAAAAAAAACGTTATGCGAAATTCTGGACATCAGCAACTGCAATGCCAGTCACTGGAAGTCAGTTGACACTTAGAACACTGTGCCCGAGTGTAATTCGGGGTACAATAAAAGAGAAAATTTCTCTGCAAGTGAAAACAAAATACCCGTGAAATTAGTTTCGTTGTTCCTGTAAAGATTGTCAAAATCTTGTTGTCAAAATCTTATGGCCATACTTTACGAAAATATTTTATTTCGCTATCTGAAAGATATATATATATATAATAACCACATACATATACATATTTGTAGTCAAATTATAATATTCTTAATAATATAGCACCGAAAAATTCGAAAATTTCGGAATATAGGAGCCTAAGTTTATATGCTTCTTATTAACGTTACCAACTAAATAACATGTCATGTGATCTATATCATACACACAACATGTTAATTAAGTATCAAGAATATTTAACAATGGGTACTCGGGTACTGGTATCCTGAATCTATTTTGAAGTAGGCATTGATGTTTTTGCCAGCACATTTTTATTCGTCCAAAAAAAATTAATAAATATTAATATTATTTTCTCTTGGGAATTTTTTTTTTAAATATATTTTTTCGATGGATCACAGTTTGTTTTAAACGCCCAATAAGATTCATAATGAGTGAAAAAAAATTTCAAACGTATTGATGGAAAGTTTGGTAACGTATAAAAAAATTATTTACTACTAGCACAGTAGCTGAATGTCTGCATGTGTCACGTACTGTATGGAGTTGTACAAACTCAGACGAGACAAGCATTTGTGTCCAGTGAATCTGGAGTCGACGACTTCGAGTGGCAACGCCATGAACGCACAAGAGAATAGGAAAGTTCATAGAAGCAAAATTACGTGATTTTCGGGTCAATTTTCGAAGTCACAAATTTTTGGAAACGGGCCTCGGGTCTCATTAATTGCTGCATGGTGAGAAATATTCTTTACTGGTTTGAATTACCATCCTGGCAAGTTCGTTTCCTTTTGCAAGTTGGCGAATGACGTCTCACCGTATTGCTAGCACGTTAGGTTAATTTTTTTTTTGTGTACTCGGTTGGAGTTCTCACCACTCGCGATAGTTTTCGTTTCTGCATTTATACGTACTGTGAGACGAGAGACTAGATTTGACTGAGTACATGCACACTCCCGACGTAGGCGAGACACGAAATCATCGCAGGTAGGCGTGTATGTACATATGTAGACAGGTAGGTAAGGCTTAAGAGGAATCCTCGGTAAAAAAAAAACAAATTGTCAAGAGTCTCGAGGTTACGTCAGGCCATAAGAAAGTATTATGATGAAAGTTCCCAAGACTGTCTCATGCATTCCCGGGAAGCTGAATTTTCCCCAAATTGGATCTACAACAAAAATATATTATTACACGAGTTGTAAGCCAGTGAATTAAACTACACAAGCAACTTAGTAGTTCTTTTCTCCTTTCTCTCATGTAAACTGCGCATGAAAGCCCTAAAATGAAATTTTCAACCGTTTCACTATTTTTTTCCCCTGTCTGAATATATTTAATAGAATAAAAACAACAAATTAAAGCAACAAATATATATCTGTTTTTTTTTTTTACATTTACTGGAAAAAATTGTATTCTCAGAATTTTTTTTTGAAGTAGCGGTCAGAGGAGCAGGAGTCGGCCATGGCATGGAATAAGGAACCATCCCGGTGTTCACCTGGAGTGATCTCGGGAAAACCATGGAAAACAGAAATCGGGATATCCGGACCGGGATTCGAACAGGGCTCCTCCCAAATGCGGGTCCTGAAGGTTCACGAATGCACCGCGTCACTCGGTCGAATCACAGGTGTCATCCTTGTTCGTCGTAGAGTGATTGAACGACCCGTGTTTCGTTTCGACGCTGCGAATCGTAAATAACATTTACTACGGCGGAATCTTACGACATCGGGCATCAGGGCTAAAAAAAATAAAATCACCCGTAGGCCATGGACGTGTATGTCAGGTTTTTTTTAATGCGTAAGTTAAAACCCGGTCTCACACGTCGTGTTGAATAACTGGTTGATACGCACCTCACATGGAAGTTTTGCATCACCAGGATTACTGAGTTACAAAGTTTCACAATGGCCAAGAGAAAGTACACAAAAAAAAAACACGCACTACAGAATACCATGCCGGACTTGACGAATTTCTTCTGATGGCTCTACTTTGTGTAAGCTGTTCAAGTTTAACTAAACAAGTTCGTATCCTTCCATCATACGTAAAATTTAGCATTGCATTGACCATCTCATTTTACTCATACGCAAATCAAGTCAAATCTGTGAAATGGTTAAAAATGTAAACATATAAAAAATATGGCAGTTTTTACTCTGATCTGCGTGAAACAAGCAGAAAATGTTTTTAAATAAATTCAGGGCCCCAAATGTAAAAGTTACGCTTTGAATACGACGTTAAGACATGACTACTTTTCGAATTTCGTTGCCAACTGAAGGGCACTGCCTACCGGCATGCAGCTACGACATTTTAATAGGAAACCCCACGTTAAGGAAATTTCGCCTCGGTGCGTTAATTTGAAAGATAGTTTTTTAAAACAGAAAGGTATTCGTCACGAATGTTTTAGGAGAAGATCCCTCCCTACAAGCGTACATTTTCAATATAGGTAGGCAGTATGCACTTTTTTGTAAAACCTCTATTTTAAGAATTCCTTGCAAACAGGCTATATATTATATATATATATATACACATACACGTTATGGAAACATCTCTACTGTAGGTGAAATTTCTAGAACATGGGATTTCCTATTTAAATTTCGCAGCTGCCAGCCGGTAGGCAGGGTCCTTAACTGGGAGCACTTCAGTCTGCGTGTCCGTTAAAATACATGCTGGTAGGGTAGGTGTATTTTTTTTTTACCCATGTTGATTTCAAAAGTGCTCGGTTTACCGTTAACCACCAACATAAGATATGTTTCGAATGTATGCCAGGCTAGTTAATTGGTAATGTCCATTTTAGTATTCGTTTAATATGATTTTTACCGTAGTATGGTCAGCTGACAGTATACTGCAATATGTTTTAACATTGTGTCAAAGATTTTTATAAAATATCGAGCAGCATGTAACTTCGAAGGGATAGGCCTGCGACTTCCTGCACATGTTGTGACCAGGCAGCTACGGAGGCTTCACCCCTCCTCTCCTCTCTCTAACCCTTTTGCTCCCTACCATCTGCTTCGGAGGAAGGGGTTTTACAGAAAAAAAATATCTACGAATAATTAACAGAAAATTAATTACATAAATGTGTTTTGACCTGTGTGGTTTAATGACATACAGAACAATTTTATTGCAGGTGTAAATTGATGGCAGTAAATGCCTATTCAGTATTACAAGGATGTTCACTATTATCTGGGCACTTTTATAAAATCAACCTTTGAAAAATGTCACTGCCCCTACATGCATGTGTTTTAACGGCTAAACTTACTGGCATGCGCTCGGTTAAGTTGGTAACGCTAAATTAAAAGTTCCAGGTAGACATTTGTGATAACAGAAATCATTTTTTTTTCTGTCGTTTCAGTGTAATGTCGTCAAGTGTAAGAATTAGTAAATTTTTAAAATAATTACTTTCCTAATATTTTTACATTTTCACTTGACCGACGCATGAATTAAGTGATTAAGCCTATCGCAACGCTAATTTTTTATATGGTTGAAAGATACACTATGTGCATACAAGCAGACCGGATCATGTCGCATGGGTTTCGCTATTACGAAGCAATAGGGAACAAATAAAAACAAGTACATATTTATTGACGGTTCCTTTGGACGACGAGCTAGCAGAAGCATAACGAATATAAGCAATATACGTGGTAACAGCTAGTCGACAGTGTCGCCGATACCAGCGTGGAAATTGGGTGCCTCGACCAGAAGGGACAATCAGTCTCTTTGTAATGCGCTGACTTTCCCAACGAACAATTGGCCAGCAATTACAGGTGGTGCAAAACTTTTATTTTTGATGTGTGTAGCTTATTTCAGTTGTCCAAGGACACTTATTTTGAAACTACAACTTTACCTCGCCGGCAATATGCATTACGCTGCAGAAAAAACATACATTCTAAACTTTTGTTAAATAATGCAGCATAATCTTAAAATTCCACATTGCATCTTAGCACGTAAAGGTACCCCTTACCACCTCCGCGGCTTAACCTGTCGGCATGTGGAAGGTACTTTAATACGTAACAAAGAGAAAAATTCTCAGAATTTAATTTCCCTAGTGACATCGCAAAAGTATGTTGTAGGATGCCATGGTGGGAATAGAAAATTAACCGACACACGTACACCCTTGCCTTACTAGTGATCCGAACTCATGGATGTCGGCGCCGTTTCGGATCACCAGACGCCTAATGGAAAAACCAAAGAAATATCTTGGAACTGTTAGAAATGTCTGCGACGATGTTATGTTTGTATATATACATATCACATATATTTATTTGTTTAAGTAAGCATCTCTGCTTCTTCTGCGGTGAGCCAAGTAGTTAATATGAGTTTTTTTATAAAGACGCAACTTTTAGTACTTTTCAAAACAGATTTCAAAATATTTCAATTTGAGAATCGGACTAAAAACCATCTCTTCTCTTGTCTACAAAAATCGTTTGAATTCGGAATGTGTTGTTATATTAAATCTTCTAGGTAAATATAACAATAGTCAAAATTTTTAAATATAGTGATAACTTCTTTTAACTTCCTTTATTTAAAGATTTGTCAGTGATTATAAAATGTGGAACATACGGGGTATTGAGAAATTATAGTCCATGAAGTGGTTTTAACAACGATGAAATAACAAATTAATGTACTGTGGTAAATCATAGAATGCTGTGTGACAATAAATATGCTTGTTGTTAATATCTTCAATAAATCCGACAGATTCACGAGACCAATGTTTTGAAATTCTAGTTTTAAATCTACTTGTATTTCTACTGAGCTGGCCAGTGTGAAATTCCGAGCAGACGCGCGTCATATAATAATGTCGTAGTCAAGATAAATATCCTTGGTCCAGAAATAAATTAGGAAACAGAGCGCAGTATTTTATCTGGCGTTTGATTACCACACACTGCGCTGCTTTTAAAATGACTAGAATACCTTTTACAGTAAGAATGTGAACAATTTTTGCAGTATTTCACTACGAGCCAAAAATAAGGCAACGGTGGTTTCAGCTGCAGTACTATTTTTTTTTTCTTCAGCGTTCAAAGTGGCCTATTGCCAACGCAACTCTCAACGAGATGTTCCTTAATGATTTTCTGGAATTAGGTAGTTAATTCGCTACTCGTAAAATACGCCACTGTTGTTATATTGAACAGAAACATTCACAGACGCTGAAACCGCATAAAATTGTTGCTTTTATTTATGACTATGAAGCGCCATGATTAAAGGAAATACTAACGGGAAACACATACAGTCAGTTCATAACGTTAATCGAAAGTAACACTTCTAGTTAGTAGGTTTTTTACTAACAGAGAAATGCCGGTATTAAATAAACTCAGAAAACTTTGCCTATATGAAAATTTTGGGTACGATTATTTTACTTAATACCACCGTTCATTGACGTAGCACCGAGGAAATATAAATCATTGATATTATATGTAATAAATTATACATTTTAAATTTAATTAAATGACTATAAAAACTTTATATTTATTTTTTACGTAAAAATTATTTAATTCTCAGGTAGATGACGGAAAGGAATCATAATGGGATGATTCCCAGATTCCAACACTCAGTCCATTATCTTAACAGTTTTTAATTGTATGGGGTGGAATTTCGGCAAAGGAAAATTTGTGTGTGTCAAGCTAGAAATAATTCCGTCTCCGGGGTAGCGTTTGACCATTAAACAGGAGATTCTGGTAAACCAGAAACAATTGCAACATTCAGGACAGAGAATAGAAACTTTTTACTATGTCTAGCATAAGTGCACATGTTTCTAAGAGATAGAATTTAATAAATAATATTTAATATGTGACTGGTCAAAAACTGGTAACAGATATTAAAAGCCACAAACAAAGGAAAAACTGTTGTATGCGCTGTATAATATTTCAACTGTGAGATGATTTCTAATCGAAACTTAAAACACGCTTCTTCCCATTGTCGGTGTTAGAGAAGTCTATTGTTATCAAAGTCTTTCGTCAGAATTAAAATCTCTGACATTGTTTTCGTCAATATCGAAAGAATAAGCAGGGATCACATTAGTTCATCAAACAGACAATTAACTGGCCCTAACCAAATAGGCATAATACTATTGGGGACGTTTTTTCTTTCTAAACAAATAATAAACAGTTGTTTTGAAGCAGCTCATTTAACATGTATTTGCTTCTTGTGAAGGAGTAAAATATTTAGCCAGTTAATATAATTTTGGGGGGGGNTAGGTAAAATCAGCAGAGCTCAGCAGTAAGGATATGTTATTCACGAATAGTCTTTTCCCAGAAGTACCAAAAACTATTATGGCATTTCCGTCCTACACTCTGCAGGCTATTTTAGTTGTAAGATTGTCTACGAGCAGTTACGTTCATAAAACATTTTCGGGAGAGTACTAATAGTTTAGAACTTACTTTACATATATATCTCATTCATAGATATGTCCCATTCATTGTGTGGTTTTGTGTTACCGTTACTAAGTATTTGTGTACAAACGATAATGAAGCTACTATGCCTACGAATAACTTAGTCTTTCTACTTGGTACTGCGAAGCCGTTTATTACTAGTGTGCCTTATACCACATTAACCAATTAAAAATATTTGAATCGAAGCTCAGAGGATTCTTCACAGTTTGCAGAACAAGAATATTTGAAATTATCTTGGTAATGCTGATAGCATTCATGGCACGCTATTTTCAACCAGTCTGGACCAGATTTGATTTTTTTTTATCCAAGAGAATGTAGAACACTGATATGGTAAAAGTTGTTTACTTACACAACAATCAATGTGTTTATAACACGCCCTATATTTTTGCATTACTGCTGTTTCCAGTACTAATGCATTTAATGATTAAGCCTGTTTAATAGTAACAACAGTTGAAAATTAATTATTTGAAGAAAATTACAAAAAAAAAATCGAAATTTTGGGGTCGTGTCCTTAAAAAGTGAACGGTTGAGTGCAATAATAATTTAATATACTGGCGAAACTCTCTACGTCGAATATAAAAATGTCTTTATTTTGTCCGAGTTTAACCCATTTAAAAGCATTCGCTTGCTTGCTTGAAACATAAAAGTGCTATGAAAATGACAAACGCTCATGATGGTGCAATGCTTATCTCACAATGTTTCAACGCCGGCAATCGCAGGTTTAGAATGGATCGTCCATCTTAAACCTTATACTAAAACATTTCTCAGTGCCAGGGGCGGAAGTCCCCGTTATAATTCTCCTGCGAAAAAAAAATACCTTTTTCGTATTATACCATAAATACACCATAGCACAGGTTCCACGTGTTCAAGTTGGCGAGAAAAAAAAAACGTTCAGTTATCTGGCGTGCTTGGTGCAAGAAATGAGTTCAGGTATGAAAATAATGGGCGCTTCCTAAAATGAACAACCGTAAATATTCTACCGCGACATGTCGTGGTATCGTATGACTGATGCGACACTTCCAAAATGGCCACGCCCTTAGGTTGGTGAAATAGCGACGAGGGAAAGAATGCTATCTTTATGAATTTCTGTCAAGTATACGTATTAATTCTCTAAAACCACATGGCGTAAATTAAAAAAAATTTAATCACCAATGTTGGCGTTTATTCTATAGCACGTGGTAAAGCAAAGTGAAGCTCGGTGAATTTACAGCTGGATTCTTCACAAATTTTTCGAGATAACTGACAAACTGTGTGGTGCTCAGGTGTCATAAAATTTCCGCTATGTTTTAAGGAGTTTTGACATTTGTGTAGTATGTCTGTAGTGAAACAGTTAAAGTACCAAATCTGAGAAGAAGCAGCATTTGCAATATTTTAAAGAGTTTTGTGCAAAATAATTGTAGAAAAATTTATTAACAACAAAGGCTTGATTTCTGCTAAAATTTTACCAGCCTTTTCACATTTTAATTTTATCGTATGACTCAAAATGAAAATGAAACTATACAAGAACCACAAAATTGAATTTCCAATTTTTTTCTTTTTTGCTTATTCTAATGATATCTAAAATTGTTTTGAGCTTTCGCCAAGCATATTAGCTACATTTACACCGCTTTGATATTTGTTTTTGCAAAATATATGAAGACCATACAAAGATTTAAAATTTCCCGTTTTTTAATTTAAGATGCATTAATTAATTTTACGTCTTACTGCCCTTTTTTCGAACATATCATAAAAATACAAAGCTAATTAATACAATAGAGATTGTTTTGGACATTATATATATATATAGTTTATAGGAAACAGAAAATTATGTATTTGTATACATAATTTTTAAGAAACTGAAAATATTTTCCATACTTTCCACGTATTTACATGTAAAATGTTATACGTTTTCTTTTCGTGGAAAATACATTAAAATAAAACTCACTTGCAGAACTAGAATAGTAGGCTTTGACAAACTTGCCATGATATTCCACACTGTAATTGCGCATAACACTGGAAAAATTTAGATTTCTTTAAAAAATTAATACTATAAAATTTATCAGAAATATTTTATTTAAAATGTTTTAAATAGATTTTTCTTAAGTGCATATTTAAGTGAATTAGGATGCCTTATTTTGTTTTATTTGTTATTGTTTTAATATATTTGTGTGCGCGTGTTCTGAAAACAGTTAAACTATAATTTTTATTTGTGATTAATTCATATACTGTGTAATATAGGCTGCTCACGGAAAGTGAGCACTTCTGAGGCCCTAATTACTTTTCCTTTCAGTCGTTTTATTATCCTTTGACCACCTCTTAAAATTGATATTGTATTGTATGTACATTCCACCACACACGAAACGTATCGTCTAAAGCTAAAATAAAAAAATATTTATTCACTATTATTCCAAATAGGAGGGCTGTCAAAATGTGCTCACCGTACCGTGAATAACATATACCCAACATTTTGTAAGCTAATAAAAATTATCATGCGTGAGAAACATACAGTAGGGCCTCATGAATGTCTTTCTAGCCGACACAGTTAGGTCTTTGTAGAATAAGCAACGGTTATTGGGAAGAGGTACGAACAGTTAAAATGACAGATGCTCGTGCCTTTCAATTTTACTCCCCATGGTCAATCGTCGGCTTTCGTGTAAGGGTCAGCGATGCACGGCGAAAATATTTACCGTCGAGAAAACGTACGCGGTCTCTTTGTATCATGCCTTTACGATTATCGCCCGGTTTTTTTTCAACTCGCCGTTGCTGCGACAAAAAATTCGCAAATTCATTTGAAAACAGCACTGATATTTAAACACCGACACGTGAGTATCATGTTTTGTAGTTCGAGCACAGTTTAGTGGGCACGTCCTCCAGAAGTCGTGATCCAATAAAACTCGGCAACAGAACGAAGACCGAACCATGCGCAACCCACTCGAGGGTAAAATTGGCTTCTTAAAAAGGCCGCAGAACAAATTACGTCTGTTCAAGCGCGCAAAGGTCAGTGACCCTCGATTTTTTCCCCCAGGCTCTATCCATAGTTGCCTTTGAGCTGAGGAATACACCGCACACACGCTGATAGGAAGACTAAATTGCAGATACAAAATAAATTTGCTTTAAAAGTAACTATTTACAACAAACAATATTTTTGTGCACCCAACTAATATGCCATTGCTCCAAACATATGCGATCGTTTCTTTGAACCAATTACATCATTAAAAAATAATTGGTCACGCCAAAAGATTGTTTGGTTGTCCCAACATCATCTAAGTATATTTAGTACATACAATATATTATACACGAACGTTCAACTAATCGGTTCGGTTACCGTGAACATTATATATGCCATGGTAATAGTCATAGCCATATTTAGTTTGAAGTTTGTAACCATTTAGATACCTGGGACAATCGGAAGTCTATTATTACATAATTTATTGCGGCAACGTAATCTGCGTGGTCCATTACTGGCATTTATTTGGTTGGCTGTAGAGTAATAGGTTCATTTCATTCATTTCGTTCGAAAATACAGTTCGTTCATGATTTCCGGGACGGTTAGGATAGCAACAGTGTATGTTAGTACATTTATTGAAGCTTTATAATGGCACGAACAATCGCAATGAAACAAGTTCAACGGGGGAACAAAAAACTAAAGTTGTAAAACCTGGAAACATTGAATTACCTGCATGTCCTATATCGGAACATTGCGTATTTAAAAAAAAAAAACATTACTATTCCGTCACGTTGGCTGAGGTCGTGAGTCAAGATTTCATTTTTTTTTTCTGATAAACGAAACTTTTTAATGTACATAGAGGCATAAAAATCTTTAGTTGCACCAAACAGGTCTTACAAGATTGTAGCAACCAAATGTAAATGTGAACAACAAAATAATTTGGTTTCAGCAAGAAAATAGTTAATTGACCCTGTACAAACAATTAATTTGGTTGCGCCAAACAAATTTTTCTCAGTGCAAGATGAAAAGTAACCAGTGTTTGAGCCTAAATGTTAATTGTTGCTCATTCCGACAATATCCGACGTTGGAAATAAACTTTGAATGGACTATAACATTTCTGCGTAACATTTCTTAAAAGTGAAATGGAAGTCACGAAAATAAGGCAATTTCGTAGGCATTTGACTTTAATCAAAACATGCGTAATATATTTACAGTTATTGCATTGTAAAAAATTCGCAATTTATATTTTAATATTACCTCTGTATGCACTGTATTTCTCTGTATACATTTAAATAATTTTGCCGTGGTATCATTGGCAAGTTTCCTTTGCACAAACCCCTTAATCTGATGTAAGTAAACAAGTTTGGTTTCTGCTACCTGAAATGCAACAACATTACTGTTCTCGTGTCACTTCTGCTGTTTTATTTCAGCGAAGAGGCACTGGCAGAGGGTAAAAAAATTCATAATATGCAACTAATAACACGATTGACACGAGTCTCTCTTACTCACGTGTACGTAATTATAATAAAACAACAACTAATTACCTCCGTTGTATGCCTTATGTTTTTTCTGATGGGGCTCTAGCGAGACAGCCCGCTAATGCTGTTAATTTTGCCAGCTTCGTCTAGCAAATCGGCTACCAGACGCAACGACGATTATGTATAAGGTTGTTCACGGTTAATTGAGCACTTTCGATACCAACCTTTGAAAAATGTCACTTCTCCTTCCTGCCTATATTTTAACGGGCGTACTGACAGGGGATGCGCCCGGTAATGTTGGTAACAACGTAGACGAAGTAGTTCAATTTCTTAACGTTGAATAAAAATTCTTAGGTAATAATTTGTGAATACTCAAATTATTTATTTGTCTTCCTGTTTTCAATTAATATAAATGTAAGAATAAGAAAATTGCTAAAATATTAAATTTTATAATTATTTTACAGTTTCACTTGACCGACGCATGAATAAAGTGACAAGGCTCATGTCAATGTTAATTTTACATATGGTGAAACAATACACGATGTGCATACAAATAGATCTTAAGCAGGGCTTTCAAATGTGCTTAGTTCACCATGAACCAGCTATACTTAATTTTACGTTAAGTAACGTCGCTGGAAGCCCTGTTCAGATTTTCGTCTAGCCTACTGCATGTAAAAGTTGATATTGCTAGTATCTATTCGACTGATAATGGCATTGTTAGCACGTAGGGATGTTAAAACTACGCTAATTCTTGCTTCGAATTGTACAAAACAAAATCCTATAAGCTGCCACTTTTTTTAAATGCTACAGTTCTAATGAGACGGCTAGAAGTGGCACTCCTTTTTTTTTAATAGTCTACAAACATTTTTGTAACATCAATAAATTTAGTTCGATATAATGTATGTAATTAATTTAGGATAGTTTTCAAACGTTGGTTTCAAATGGCGCAATTAACGATATTCAGACATACGTGGTCAAAATGTTATTGTTAATAACAACTTCAATGTCCCAAGATACTTGCCTGATGCATTCAACTTGCTCTCAATCATTTTGATCATGCGTTCCATTCTTAATGACTTGGAAATAGTTAATTTAATTTTTGCATAGGAAGTACAACTGCAGGTTAAGTAATAATAAGAAATAAATTTACGCATTCAGGGTTTTTTTTGCACACGTTAGCTGAATCAGAAACGATTTCCAATCGCTGTTTTATACTATGAAGAAACTGAATTTCGAGTAAGGCTTGGTTTCTCAAAAAAAATCATAACGTGCGCACAGTCTATTCACTTTGAACTTAATTGGTCAACCGCACTGAACCGAAAAATTACATGGTCAGCAGTGATAAACGTGTTTGTTAACGTTAAAAATTTCAGCAGACCTAACCGTTTCCCTATACGGAAAAAATACTTTGACTGATTTAGAATATATTCTATTTGCAATGAAAACGAGATCAGAGGCAGAGCAGAAACATCGCAAAGCAAACCAGCGTCTAACATCTAACATCAAACCCTGTCCACGTGGTTTATGGTAGTCGTATTGGCAAAAGCGTTCATGTCAGGTTGTTCTCCATAACACTATAGCTCAGACCAACTTTCGTGGTCGCACGATTTTAGTTGTCTCGCTTCTCAGGTGTCTGCCCGCGAATCACGGACGTTAATTACCAGAGTATCTTAATACTGATTGGTCAGTCAGGCAAGAAAACGTCTTTCTCACAAAGATGCGCGGGCCATAAAACCAAAGGCAATTTGCAAGCGAGCGTGTCAGCTGTTAAGGCCCCCGTCTACCTGAAAGTTTCTCCCACGTTTAGGCCGAGAAGCGCGGGAGCGATAAGGGCGACACTGCCACGCGCATCAAGTACGCCATCGCCGCTAAGCTCAAGGCTCTGAACTGGCGTGCAGTGTTCTCGTCGTGCTGCGTGTACCTATGGGACTTTCAGCGGTGACCATATAATTTTATTAGTGGGAAGTCTTTAGGAAGGTTCAGTGCAGGCCCCTACATCAGTTTTGTATGTATCTGATGCGTGCATTTTGAGCTACAGCGCCTTGGAAAGGCCGTTTGTAGCGGTTTTGGAGTACTCTGAATTGATGTTTCTAACGCACGTGATATTTTGAAAGTACTTAAGAGCTCTCGTCTGAAGTGTGTGTTCTTTTCGTATATCAGCATGTTGGACGCACGCTTAATAGTTTCGTTGAAAAACGTGTATTTCGAACACTCTGCAACGCAGTTCAAGCGCCAGGTGGACGGGCGCCTTAAAGTATAGCCTGCGTGTAAATATTTTCACGAATAACAGTTGGCCCTGTACATAACGATAATCCAGTTTTGGATATAGTCTATTCGCAGTTTCTTCGCGCTTTTGGTATAAAACCTGTGAAAAATCACTCTATGTGTGACGTGTTTGGATGTTTCCAAAATGTGTCACGTATTACATACAAGCATATTATACAAGTGTTAACATAAAATTATCGTATTTATTTGGTAAATGGAGGTTTCACTTATATTCTACTGTATGTATAAATTATTAACATTTAATTTATAATTAATATGAATAAAAACAGGGAGAAAATAGGTGTGTGTGGGAAATGCCTAGTAAGAAATTGTTCCCATGCCAAATAGTATTGCGTTGACTGCGCACGAATGCGGTGCGTTGTCCCTTTGATGTACTTTTCCATGCTAGGATGAGTTTTACATGCAGTATTTGCATGAAGCGGAGGGATATCCCGGGAGTACAACTTCAGCAGGGCTTCAGAAAGGCTGGAAACAACCGCGAGCTGTCCATATAGCGCGTTCTCTTCGAAGCACGAGTCAATCCCCCGCCACCTCTCAACTAGTTTCTCCTCTCCCATTAATAAGCAGCATGGTACCCACCTATCTTTCTCCTGTAGCATTTTCTCATAACGCATGTAGCAATTTTTAATTCTTTACTGTCGAAAGGGTTTTTACGGTGTCTGTGCCGGTTTTTCCCTTTCTCTTCTAGATGTAGTTTAACTACAAGTAGATTAGGGAGGTTTCTCATGGCCAAACTCGGTCATGGGAAGCCCAATCCCTCTTTGCCGCGATGCACGTCTCCTTGCGTGTTTTTTCCTTCCCTTCTAAGCGTAAGGGGTTAGCCCTGAGACGCAATAATCCCGTTCCTACCGCGGACTAACACATAACACTTAGTTTTAGAGTAGGTTAGAAAAACTATAAGCACGAGTCACCAGAGCGTCGGATCTCAGTGCGAAGCTTCTGGCTTCGGGACCCGGGCAAGACACGTGTGTGTAGAGTATCGAGTTTCTCTGCAGTCTTCTTCGAGGTGCGTCTTCGAAACGCCTTCGAAGGCCGGGCGTTAAAAAGAAGCGGTAGCCGTGGATATAAATCTTCCGGGGTTGTATTCTTTTTCCCCCTCAAGACGTCCGCCCCCCTTTCGTCCGCTCCCGGGTCGGCGGTGGTTCCAGCGAACGAAAGCCGCTAATTTCTACGGTAAATTACGAGACCCGCCGGTCTCTCCCACGCTCCGTACCGGCCGCGCAGAAGGAAAATATGTCGCTTGTTTTATGGGCCCGGAACTACGATGTCCCTCGCCACCCGGGGAGTGAATGTTAAAGGATATCGCGGTACCGGTTTCTTCGCTGCGACCTCCCACCTTCCTCACGAACGGGCCCGAAGAGAAATGGTTCCAGAATCACTCTGCGCGGGCCGTAAATCCCGGCCGGGACGTCTGTATGTGTATCATTGGCTCGGGCGTGTCGCGATAAAACGAGCGCCGTTACTTGCTGCGAATTATCTCGCCTCATTTACATCGCAGGTTGTTTTTTTTTCCTTTCCACCTCACCTAACCCTTCTTCTGCTACGGTCGTTTCGTCTTTGCGTTACAGACCCCTGCATTATTCGAGGTTACCGTGTAATTTGATCCAAGCTTGGCGTGCCAAAGCTACCGAACATTACATTTGACTCGCGTCTTGGCCAGTTTTTAATTTTTATCCCCTCGTTAATTCCACGTGTATCTTGGCTAAACGGAGAGCGATTTACACATTAAAATAAGCTAAATCTTGCGTGATACCGGTGCACGTTGGATTTGATGCATAGGTACGTACGCGCCAAGCTTTTAAATCCCTGCTTTAGAGATTCTACAAGGTGCAAGATGCATGCAAACTCGTGCAAGAAGCCGCTCTTGCACTAAACCACAATTTATCTTGCAATGCAGAGCCCTTATGGGGTAATTAATTCAAGTTGCACAGAACAAGTGATTATATTGCTCCTACGCTTGTCATGTGACCAACTTAATGAAAACGAGTGAGATACGAGAATATTGAGCGTTTATGGTGTGGGTAGAGAAATATGACGGAACATAATTCTGTAAAAAATTGCTTCAGATTTTTTACAAAAAAAAATGGTGTAGTGCTTATACAGTGATGTGATAGCTGAAGGAGGTTCATTTAAATTATTTTAATAAATACGATATTGATCTTTTAGCACTGTAGGGACTATTCAATATACACCGGGACCGCAAACTGTCCCCATGAAAGCAGAAATGATGTTTTATCTACAAACTGTGTGCGAACTCGTTTCTTGTGGGATTTGTTAGATATTCTCGCATGAGATGTCGCGTGCGAGTTCTTGTTAGTAATTTATTTTGCGCCATGTGAAAACATCAATAGTTTCTAGTTTTTGTTCAGTATTTTCCTATTTTTTTTTTTTTTACTAACTACTCTAAAACCAAGTGTTATATGAGCCCGCGGTAGGGACGGGAGTCAAGTGCGTCTCAGGGCTAAGCCCCATACGCCTACAAGGAAGGGAGTATCATGCAAGGAGACATGCATCACGGCAAAGAGGGATTGGGCCGCCATGGCCAGATTGTGGCCATTACAACCTCCGTAAGTGTACTTATAGCTAAACTATAATTATAAGAGAAAGGGAAAAACCGGCATAGTCACCGTAAAAACCCTTTCGACAGGAAAGAATTAAAAATTGTTTCATGCATTATCATGTTTAATAGAAAATGCTACAGGAGACAGAGGATAGGAATCATGCTCTTTATTATGATAGGATAAAAGTGCTAGTAGAGAGGGGG
>NQII01001419.1:301641-312218 GCA_002778355.1 Clitarchus hookeri
ATTTGGTGCTGGGTTTAACCAGAGTGATACTTGCGCATCACTCTGGTGAGGGGAGAGCGCAATTGGGCAGGTCCCCCCACCCCCCGAATCCGAATCCCCAGTATTTTCCTACCGTATGTAAAAATTAGTTATGTCATTTACCGGATGAAGTGCTTAGAGAATAGTTTTTTTTTCCTTCTGGAAAAAAGGTCGTATTCCCAGAGTATTCCCAGAGTATTCCCAGAGTATTCCCAGATATACGCGTACTCGCACAAACAACGAATGAGAAAATAATCAGAGGACTACTAACTCTTAAGTATTAAATGTTTCGGTGACATCGTGGCATCGGGCTCGTGACGATAATTATATCAGTGGATAATGCAGAGGAGGAACAAAATTCCTTAGTGATTGAAGAGAGCGAGCATGGAGAAGGAAAGAGGAGAAGTGCCCAGGAAAAATAGAAAAGGAAAGTGCAGGGGCCAGAAGTGGCGAGCGAAGCGAACGCAGAAGCATCGAGCGTAGCGAAAATGGTTTGGAGAACAGTTATTAAATATTAGTTGTCGACGCCCGTCGCTTGCTGTACCAGGAGACGAGGGAGTGGCTTCAAACAGTAATCTAACGTCGTTTGTTACCGTCCCGCCCTGGTGACCGATTAATTTTTAACGTGGCTTTTGACGCTCAACGGGTGCTGTGAGTTCGGCTCATCGCTGGGCTACAAGCCGCAACGCTGGCGGTAAAAAAAACAACCCATCACGCGGTTAGTTTTGTTATTTGTATTTCTTTGTGAGAAAAGTAGGCCTCGAGTTCTCACTTTTTGACACTTTTTAAAACTACGTTGAAACTAGCAAGAATCTGCCGTAGCTATGTGTAGGGGCAGTGATATTTCGCGAAAAGCTTTCGAGACAAGATACAGTCCAAAGCACTGTAGGGTCGTCCAGCTCCTTTGATTGGGTAAAAAATGTTCTGGCCCGTGTTATCCTTTTGCGCACGAATCACGAAGATTCTGTGTCGGAGTTACTTAGTCCTGAGTGGCTTGGTCAAAGACGGACACGGCACCAGCAGCCAATGGAGGTATTACAACAGCGGAGGTGTGTATATAGTATTGAAGTCTACTTTGTGATCCGATTTTTACGCGAAAAGTCACTTGCCCTAGCTATGTGTATGTGAACGTACTGTGATTGAGGTACTTTCATAAATATTTCCAGCTAATTAAAAGAAGAAATTACATGTCTTAGCGGAATCGGTTTCTATTGTTTTGCACAAACTGCACAAACAGTAAGCTAGAGCGATTATAACAAGCAATTTGTTTTTGGATTGGTGAGAAGGTTTCACAAAAAAATTAGATTTCGGCGTACACCTAACGCACGTCACAAAATTCCATTGAAAATTCGTTTTTATATTTCTGGCGTGACATTTTTTTTACGTGCTTCTCAAGTATACTACCATATTATCTGCAAATTAGTTCACTCTCTCCCGGAATTCGTTACGTTTCAGAAGTCTATATTTTAAAGCAAACTTTTGTGGAATTCGTTAGGGTTTGATATTAGTCCTACAGTACGTTATAAGTGATTATATATGTTAGTGTACTGCATTATATAGTCTCACGGATTGTAATGAGAAAATACATGAATATTAAAACGACTCAAAGACAGATACGCTTACGCCAATTATAAACACCCCAAAATGCACTTTATGCGAATGCCGTGATCTGCTTTGACCTTTCGCAAATTGTTGTACCAATATGACGAGCTACTTTATCAACCATACATTTGTCGATATAAACAATAGGAGAAAATTCTCGTCTCCGTAACGTTTAGGGCAAACGAGGTGTACCGATTTCACTGAGTAGTTTCAGCAAGTTAGTTTCCAAGCCAAAATTACGACAGTTGTAAAGTAATATTGCTTAAGAATTATTTTCAAAAATGTTTTTTGAAGTTATACTTATTTTGGCGCGCTGAGGGTAAAAGTTTAATGTGCAACGGAAGTTGCGCGCGCACAGTGTAACGAAATTCGACAGTGAACGTGGTAGGGGTATGACCCAACCCTGAAATACAAATTGTTATACTTGCCTATTAACAGAGTTTAAGAGTATTATTTCTCACACCTAGGTTTTTGAAGTTATACTTATTTTGGTGCGTCTCTTTCTTCGGTCATTTCATCGTTTTCCTACTTACATAAATTATTTCCATACGTAAAAAAATTTTATTTTGGTCACGCCAAAGAAATATAACTTCTAACGCGCGTACATAAGTACACGCGCCCAATTTTTTTTTTTTTTTTTTTTGTTTATTAAGCACATTTTTTCAAACAGGAAGTTTATTAATGCCATAATTTACGAATACATTTTGGGGTTTATTATACTGAACTAGGATTTCATATTGCTTAAACGGAATCAAAAACTTATTTCCTTGACTCGAAACAGTGATACGAACAGCCTACATAATCGCATGAAGTATAATTAGTTTGCATTTTCTCAGTCTTCTGGTGTTCACTTCAACTAAAAAATAGCTGACAAACAGGATTCCGTAATTTCACGCGCATTTAGAGCAAGAAGAAACAAGTAATTATTACGACCACCTGTTCGCAATGGAAGTATGCACACGACCCAACCCATCTATTTCGCGATGGCAAATTACCTGCAAAGTTTGTGAAAACTCATGGCATTAATTAACGCCGTGGTTGGGTTTTACAGTAACAATCAGATTCGCCAAGGATGCATTTTGCTACATGCCAATGACTCATAACAACTTCGAGAGTGAAAATTGGTTTCAATAACGTTGAATAATGCAGTCATCTAAAGGAATAGCAAATCTCATGTACATAATTATACCATTAAAATAAAAACCTGTAACGACTTAATCACATTTTTGGTATCTTTAACGACCATAAAATTTACATAAATCTCGAAGGGTGTTTAAGATATGCATCTGTACAGATAATAATGAGTTAAGGTACTTATTTCCAAACTTAAAAAATCAAGGAAAACTCTGCAGTTACCTAATAAGCTGTGCACGTTGATGTTTCAAAGGACAAAACTAATGCATAGTTCGTACGTAAGGTATGCATATTTGAATATAAAGCATATACTTCGAATCAACGAATGACATGTCGGAGGTATGCGTATATGCATATATTTTTATAATCAAACTTCTTCTAGCTTATATTACTGTGTACACATAGCACTCTGAAGAAATTATGAGTTCGTATTTCGTAAGGAAATCAGTAAAAATAAAAACTAAATTCATAGTTTTTTTGGTGAGCACTTGACATTAAAAATATTTCTGAAGATACAAGTTTGAAATTTTTGTCTAACAGCGGCAAAGTAATATTTACTAACGCTTTTAAGAAACTCGACTCTTCAGTACTGAAGAGAGTGTTACGTACGACGTATTTTTATAGATAATTTTTAAGCCAATGAAGAAAAACGATTACAGAACAATTTAACGACACAGTTTTTTCACTATTTACTAGTAATTATAAGAAGCACATGTTTTTTCGCGATAAGATTTACGCGCAGGCTGTTCATTTAATACTTAACATACGTGCACTCCTGCAGTTTTTTTTATTGGCCGCTTGTNACGACGTATTTTTATAGATAATTTTTAAGCCAATGAAGAAAAACGATTACAGAACAATTTAACGACACAGTTTTTTCACTATTTACTAGTAATTATAAGAAGCACATGTTTTTTCGCGATAAGATTTACGCGCAGGCTGTTCATTTAATACTTAACATACGTGCACTCCTGCAGTTTTTTTTATTAGCCGCTTGTTTTTTTTTTGTGAGAAAACACCGTCCACTTGACTGGGCTAGTAAAAATTAGACAGTTCCGACACTGAATATATGTGATTCAGGTGCAGATACCTCAGTTGTTTAGCCATTAAATTCATTCTGAGTTGAATTGATGCGAAATACACCTAACGAGCCACGAAATATTTTCGCAAAAAAAAAAACAGAAGTTCCTTAAAATATTATAAAAATGACGAACTGCTACACGTGTTGGCGCGGCGGAAGTCGAGGAAAATGAGTAAGAGCAAATATCGTCCCTAGAAACATTCGCTTCTAGTTATAATTTTAAAAACATTCCGCTTTGAAATGTGTACCATGGCTTCTTAGAACGCGAAATTGCGATCCTGTGTAGTATTTCGGTGTAATGGTTCCAGATACGCAAATTTTATGTGCACGAGGTAATTTAATTTAGATTCCACAGGGTCTCACCTCGAGTCCCTCTCATTTATTCATTGGCCGCAGCCCCTAAATGATGACCTTCCCCCACTCCTCCCAATCCCCGAGGACTGGGTTGCGTCTCATTCGCTATTGCTATGCATTTATTTCTGTCTCAAGAGTCTTCCTGGGTGTCAAACGAGGAATAGTCTATTCGCGGTATCTTCATTCTTTTTTACTCACACCTTTGAAAAAAATTAATCACCCGAAGTATGTTTGATCGTTTGCTAAGTAGGTAGTAGTAGGGCTTAACGTCTCGTAGACAGTGAGGTCATTAGAGACGGAGCAGGTTTCTCAAGGAAGAGGGATGGAAGAAGGAAGCTGCCGTGACCTTTGTTATGGACCCATCCCAGCATTCGCCTGGCGTGACGTCGGGAAACCAAGGAAAACCGAAATCAGAAATGCCAGGCCGGGAATCGAACTTGGATCCTCCCGAATGCGAGTCCAGTGAGTTACCACTGCGCCACCTCGCTCGGTGTTTCCAAAGTACGTCATGTTACGCAAGCGTATTATAGTTATGTTAACATAAAAGTATGCAACATTTGGTTAAATTACACTATTTTTATATTTTCTCTATACATAATAATATTTTATTTATAATAAATATAAATAAAAATAGAGAGAAAATAGGTGTTTTGGTAATGCCTAGTAAGAAATAGTTCTAATGCAGAATATTATTAAAGTGGGTGCTGATGAATGCGGTGCGTTATTCCTTTGATGTAATTAATAGGCTTAGTTAAACTTTGCATGATGCGGAGGAACAGCATGTAAGGAGAACTTGATCGGGGCTTCAGGAAAGTTCGAATCAACAATGAATGGACTATAGCAAAAGTATCAAGAAACTACAAGTGCTTGAAGTCTAAGCTACCATTGCATAAACTCTCGACATTTTTCTGACCTCTCTTAACGATTAGCACATCGGGCTGTAATATCAAGGCCCGCTGAAGTTGGGAAACCTGGAAGCAAGTTGTTAGTATATAAGTAATCTCAAATAAGTGAGAATAAGATGCGTAAAGTAACTGCTGGTAACAAAGTTGCCAGTTATTGATATACATTCCTAAGTTCATTAAACTTTTCTCCGTTTTAGACTATTGTGAGGAACATTAGCTTAGTTTTTTTGCATCTTACAGCACTTTTTTCCGGTGTAATTTTCTTCTTACATGCAATAGGTAATTACTGGGAACAACCTCATATGCAGGGTTATTATAACACTTTCCTTTTTTATTACCTCGTGTGAGTAGGTATGTTAGGTGACCAATTTAATTTACTTACAAGAATTTTTATTAGTTTTAATGGATATCCTTATTTTCTTTTGAACGCGTACTGAAAACGTTCGTGAGAACATTCCTCATGGAAAAGACGGCCAATTTAAACAACGCCCGGACACTATACACTAAAGAAAGGTCATAAAGAAAATGAAGTATTACTTGTATAAGTTTACAACATACTGCATTCAATGTAAATGAAAGAAGTTGTATAAGGTGCGAACAATATTATTGGCTAAATCAACCTCCTTAATAGTAGCAGATCTTCCAGCATATTATTTTTTGTATGTTGGGCTTTTAATGAAGTTGCTTTTCTGCTATGAATTATTATTAAATACAAGGATTTCGTGTAACGGTGTGCGAGAAAACTGAATTGTAACATTTTAACATGTTGACCACTTATGTCCAAGTGTATTTTTAACTGGAATAATATGACAAATTTCACACGGATATATTTTCATTGTTTTCCTGGTGTTATCTTGACCCCCACGTGAGCAATACAGTTCACAAAAAGTTGTTTATAAAATAATTTTTGTACAAATACTCAAATGAACACTTTTGATACGCGTGGAAGACATTTGACTAGGGTGTCATCAGCTAGGCATCCTCTGGTTGACATCCATCGAATAATTAACTGTGTACCAGAACAGTTATTGTGCATGAAGTAGTGTAGCCCATTATGATCATGGAAGTGGGAGTACTGAGAACGATTAGATGTACTTGGAGTACTTGTTAGTAATGTAAATTAACTACTGTATGTTAACTGCCAAACTCTAAATTTTAAGGAACGTTACTGCAGTGCCTGAGAGTTAGGCAACATTGACAGCAGAATCGTGGAAATGTTTACGACTTTTCAGCATCTGCCACGTCGTTTAGCTGCTAACGGACGGATAAATGAACTGTAACTAAATCGACATATTCATGGGATGGTTTTGTTGCGAGGAAATGACGGGCATACATTCAGTAAAGTAGTCTGAAACGGTCAACACAGCACACTTGAGCGTAGAAGCAGAGGTAATCGCCACTTATCCCCGCATTACAGCACCTTTGTGGTAAATCTTTTGAAGCTCGTTGGATACAAGCCACGTTTAACGAACTTGTTGGGCAACTGACATCCGAACAAAATTCAACTGAAATACACCTTACTTTAAGGTCGAGATATCGAAATCTGTGGAGCAAACGAAATAGCAGAGTATTCGATTTTTTTTTCAGAAGGACTGCAAATGCGCTCTCGTCAAAGCAGGTGACGTGCAAGGCCTTCGCTATTTCCACAACCATTAACAATCAGCCTGAAACGTGTAATTTGCACTTACCCACTGCAGGGGAGGTGCTAGACATCTGATCATTAAGTGAGTGTGTGTACGAACCGGTTTTTTTTCCCTGTTGCATTTTAAGTACCGTCTTGTGATTTTTATTGAGCACTTTGTTGTACACCGTGCGTTGTTTTCATCCGGCGACTACCTCTCGGGCACGAGGAGAACTTGGTAACTTGTAAGCAGGGAAGCAGAGCAGACATAGAGATGCACCACGTCGTGAATTGGGGCTACAGGAACCATATCATAACCGGCCAACAACAGTACACTAACTGAGCCCATGTGTTCATTCGACTAATAAGAAATTCACATGTATTTAGCGTCAATGGCGCATAATACTTAAAAATTGATAACTGGAAAATTTTGAGAGTTCAGCTACCTGTAAGCTAGCGTTTCTAGTACATTCATTGTTACTTCGAACTTTTCTGAAGTCCTGCTAAAGTTCTACTTTCAGACTATTCCTCCGCCTCGTGCAAACAAATGCTTAACCACGTCTAAAAATTACATTTAAAGGACAATGCACCTCATTCCTGTGCACTCAGCTTAATAGTATTTACATGAGAAATGTTTCTTTCTTAGTAGGCACCATAATATTCATAATTTCTCTCTAATTTTATTCATATTAATTAAATATATGTATTATAATTTATAGATACAATACAAGCAAAAGTTCAATTGAACCAAACATAAGATATCATTATGTCAACAGAAGTATAAATCGCTTGTGATACACGGCACATTTAGGAAACAACGAAACACGTCTTGCTTAACGTGATTTTTCAAAGGTTTGGTTAAAAAATCTGAAGATACCGCGAATAGAATATAGAATTCTTTGTGGGTTCAATCCGCTCTCTTTGTTTTATTGGCCATTGCTGCTAGAGATCACGTTTATTCGGAACTGAGTTGCATTAGATTTCGTACTTCTTTCTTTGGTTGGGATGGGCGTTCTGTATTTTTGTGACGAGTGACAGGGCATATCAAACACTCCAACTGTGAAATTAACAAAGCCGCAAATAATATTAGAAGTCTAGTCTGCGATGCTAGGTGAATCAGCGAAACGGTTTGTGTGCTAACAATGCAAGGGCGAACTCCCTATGCATGAGCCAGCTAGATACCCTTACTTGCTAGCGACACTGTGGAAAGTATCAGCACCTGAAGGCGAACCTGCGAGACATTAGTTCGACAAATATGGAACTTTTTTCGCAGCGTCCAATAGTCGAGCATTAACAAAGCCAATACGAGAGCATTTCAAAGTCAATACCCCGAGAAATAAATATATGTTTTTAGAAACCGTTTAGACTGTTATAATAGCAACAGCTATCTGACGGGTCGTATATCAATCTGAATGTTGTTAACATATAAAATAATAACAAAATAGTTGTTTGTTGTATTCCTGCCTGGGATTGTATTTGCCACTGTACATATGGTCGCTACAGCAGAAAATTGCGTAGTACCTCCAAANCTAATTTTATTCATATTAATTAAATATATGTATTATAATTTATAGATACAATACAAGCAAAAGTTCAATTGAACCCAAAATAAGATATCATTATGTCAACAGAAGTACAAATCGCTTGTGATACACGGCACATTTAGGAAACAACGAAACACGTCTTACTTAACGTGATTTTTCAAAGGTTTGGTTGAAAAATCTGAAGATACCGCAAATAGAATATAGAATTCTTTGTGGGTTCAATCCGCTCTCTTTATTTTATTGGCCATTGCTGCTAGAGATCACGTTTATTCGGAACTGAGTTGCATTTGATTACGTACTTCTTTCTTCGGTTGGGATGGGCGTTCTTTATTGACGTGACGAGTGACAGGGCATATCAAACACTCCGACTGTGAAATTAACAAAACCGCAAATAATATTGGAAGTCTCGTCTGCGATGCTAGGTGAATCAGCGAAACGTTTTGTGTGCTAACAATGCAAGGGCGAACTCCCTCTGCATGAGCCAGCTAGATACCCTTACTTGCTAGCGACACTGTGGAAAGTATCAGCACCTGAAGGCGAACCTGCGAGNGCTAGATACCCTTACTTGCTAGCGACACTGTGGAAAGTATCAGCACCTGAAGGCGAACCTGCGAGACATTAGTTCAACAAATATGGAACTTTTTTCACAGCGTCCAGAAGCAGAGCAATTACAAAGCCAATACGAGAGACTTGCAAAGTCAATACCCCGATAAAAAAAAAACGTTTTTAGAAACCGTTTAGACTGTTATAATAGCAACAACTATCTGATGGGTTGTATATCAATCTGAATTTTGTTAACATATAAAATAATACAAAAATAGCTGTTTGTTGTATTCCTGCCTGGGATTGTATTTGCCACTGTACATATGGTCGCTACAGCAGAAAATTGCGTTGTACCTCCAACAGAACGACTTTATCTGCACTTGGATTGCTCCCACAACAAGGATTTTCAATAACCTAACAGAATATTCTGTTGCCGTTACCCGCGAACCTGATTACAAAACTGTTCTTTATTAGCAACAGAAACATTGTTAGGTTTTTACAGTTCTGATTACTGTGGGGACACCATATTAGTAACCATATGCACAGTAGCAAATGCAACCACGGCCAGGAACACAACAAACAGTTCTGTGGCTATTACTAACTTCCTTACAATATTTCAACAGTCGAGATGGTTCTTACAGCCATATTTTTTCTCGGTGTAGAAGAACGATTAGAGGCGTACGCGTCAAAGAGACTGCGCCGGCTTTCCGTATCTACGGGCTTGCATGTTTTCGTGACTATTATCTGTGATTATTATCCGGATATTAATGGTAAAATCTGTATTCCGTATATCTGCAACACACTGAGAGAAGCGAGCACTCAAAGACTTTTTTTAAATTTTTACTGAGAAATCGTTTGTAATTATACAAATGCTTGTAACAGTACAAAGATTTCTCTTGTAAAAGTACTCGTGTGTAAAACGGCAAGGGCCGTGTTTGAAATTGGCTTCGAGAAATTTTTGTACTATACTGACCCGTGTCCACGAGCTTCAGCAAAATGGCGGACATTCAACAACGTAAAACCATATTTAGCTGTTTTTGCTAAAACTATGGGCGATGTAAAGTGTAGTTGCGTCCATAAAGAACTGCATTGCAAGTTTGAAAAACGCAAAACACTTAAAACCACTCAATTAATCAAGACAATTTCAATAAAACTTGATTGTATTACTCATTAACTTTTAATGTTTCGTAGCTATACAGAATCATAAATCGGCTCTCAAGACATCGTTAAGAGCCGCCAAAATCTCTCAACTTAATAATATAACTCTTAAAATTAAATAAATGTTTTCTTCTTAATCAAATAACTTCATTAATATTTTGTAGGTTTTTGCAGTTATATTTACCATAAAAATAAACATTACGGTTGTAAGTCGAGTTGATCTCTTGTGATTAAGGGTGAGGGCTAACCCCGTGCTCGAGAAGTGTAAATTTTTTTTCTAGTAAATTATGTTTTGAAATATTTTTTTTTTAGCTATTCTCTCTTATTAATTCATCACATTTGTTTTCTAGAAGAAAGAAAGAAAGTAATTTTATGTACACTTATCAATAAAGTAAGTTTTAATACAAGGCTATCATTTTTAATATTACAAATATATGTTTTTCAGATTTTACAAGAAAACCGTTTGTAGTTTTACAAAGGATTTTCTTGACAACTGTTTTTCCAAGGATTTTTCTTGTAAAAGTAAAAAAATAAAAATATATTTTAGAGTGTGGCCATAGTATTTGTTATCTACGGAGTATAGCTCATTTTACGTAGGCTGTATGTTACTCTACTTT